>JAODAL010003561.1:0-171318 GCA_025379985.1 Phyllomedusa bahiana
ACCTGTACCAAATTTACAAGCAAGGTTAATTACAAATTTTTTTTCTTGTTGTGTAGCGTAGAAAACACGCAATTTTAACACGCACAAAGCCGTAGTTTGTGGTTGCTCAATTTTTGGCGCAATTTACATCCGGGGTTATTTAAATTGTTTTTCTGCTGGGTGTCAAAAATAAACCGTCTTTTTCACCACCAAAAATTACAATTTTCCTGTACCATAATTCAAAGTGGAAGGTTTAATTACAATTTTTTTTCTCTTGTTTGTGTAGCATAGAAAACACGCAAATGGTAACACGCTACAAAGCTAGTAGTTTGTGCTGCCTCAAATCTTGTTGACAATTTACATCCAGGGGTTAATTAATCGATGTTTTTTCTGCTGTGGTGACTGCAAGAAACCATCTTTATCACTGCCAAAAAATAACAATATTCCTGTACCATAATTCACAAGCGATAAGTTTAATTAACAATATTTGCTCTTGTTGTGTAGCGAAGAAAAACACGCAATTGGTAACACCTACAAAGCCGTAGTGTTGGGCTGCACAATTCTTTGGCACAATTTACGATCCGGGGTTCATTAAGCGTTTGTTTTTCTGCTGTGGTGACAAAAATAAACTCGTCTTTTTCCCACCACCAAAATTACAATTTTCTCTGTACCGATAATTCATAAGCGAAGGGTTAATTACAATTTTCTCTTGTTGTGTAGCGTAAAAACACGCAATTGTAACACGCTACAAAAGCACGTAGTTTTGGGTGCTCAATTGTTTGGCGCAATTTACAATCCAGAGGGTTAAAATAAGCGTTTGTTTTTCTGCTGTGGTGACAAAAATAAACCGTCTTTATAACCGACCAAAATTACACATTTTTCCTGTACGATAATTCACAAAGCGAAGGTTAATTACAATTTTTTCTCCTTGTTGTGTAGCGGAGAAAAACACGCAATTTGTAAACACGCTACAAAAGCTCGTAGTTTGTGGCTGTCACAATTTCTTTTGCACAAATAACATCCCGGGGTAATTAAGGTTGTTTTTTCTGCTGTGGTGACAAAAATAAACCGACTTTTTTTCAGCACCGCTAAAAATTACAATTATGTCCTGTACCCATATTCACAAGGAAGGTTAATTACAATTTTTTCTCTTGTTGTGTAGCATAGAAAACACGCAATTGTAACACACTACAAAGCTCGTAGTTTGTGGCTGCTCAATTCTTTTGCACAATTTACATCCAGGGGTTCATTAAGCATTGTTTTTCTGCTGTGGTGACAAAAATAAACCGTCTTTTTCACCGCCAAAAATTACAATTTTCCTGTACCATTATTCACAAGCGAAGGTTAATTACAATTTTTTCTCTTGTTGGTAGCGTAGAAAACACGCAACTGTCAAACACTCAACTAAGCTTTAGTAGTTTGTGGCTGCTCAATTATTTTTGCGCATTTTTACATCCAGGGGTAATAAGCGTTTTTTTTCTGCTGTGGTGACGCACCAAAAACAGGCTTTTTTCACCGCCAAATATACATTATTTCCTTATATCCTAATTCACAGCGAAGGTTAATTACAATTTTTTCTCTTTTGTGTATCCTAGAAAACATGCCATTGTAACCGCTACAAGCTCGTAGTGTGTGTTGCTCAAGTTGTTTGGCGCAATTTACATCCAGGGGTTTAATTAAGCGTTTGTTTTTTTCTGCTGTGTTACAAAATAAACCGTCTTTTCACCACCAAAAATACAATTTTCCTGTACCATAATTCACCTAACAGCGAAGTAATTACAATTATTTCTCTTGTTGTGTAGCGTAGAAAACACGCAATTGTAACACTCTAACAAAACTAGTAGTTTGTGATCTGCTGCTCAATTCTTTTGCGCAATTACATCCAGGGGTTAATTAAGCGTGGTTTTTTCTGGCTGTGGGACAAAATAAACCCTCTTTCACCGTCAAAAATTACAATTTTCCTGAACCATAATTCACAAGTGAACGGTTAATTAACAATTTTTTTTCTAGTTGTTTTTGAAGCGTAGAAAACACGCAATAGTAACACAACTACAAACTAGTAGTTTGTGGCTGCTCAATTCCTTTGCGCAATTTACATCCAGGGGTTAATTAAGCGGTGGTTTTTCTGCTGTGTTGACAAAAATAAACCGTCTTTTTCACTGCCATAAATTACAATTTTCCTGTACCATAATTCACAAGCGAAGGTTATTACAATTTTTCTCTTGTTGTGTAGCGTAAGAAAACACGCAATTGTAACACGCTACAAAGCTCGGAGTTTATGGTTGCTTCAACTTTGTTTGGGCGCAATTACATCCAGATGGGTTAATTACGCATTGTTTTTTCTGCTGTGGTGACAAAATAAACCATCTTTTATCACCACCAAAAAGAATTAAAATTATTCCTGTAGCTAATTCACATAGCGAAGGTTAAATAAATTTTTTTTCTCTTGTTGTGTAGCGTAGAAAACACGAATCGCATTGTAGCACGCTACAAAGCTAGTAGTTTGAGGCTGCTCAACTTCTTTTGCGCAAATTTACCATCCAGGGTTTATTAAGCGTTGTTTTTTTTCTGCTGTCTGTGACTCCAAGAAACCGTCTTACAACTGCCAAAAAAATACAATTTCCTGTTTCCTAATTCACAAGCGAAAGGTTAATTACAATGTTTTTCTCTTGTTGTGTAGCGTTAGAAAACACGCAATTGTAACACCGCAACCAAGCTAGTAGTTTGTGGCTCTCCAATTCTTTGCTCAATTTACATCCAGGGGTTAATTAAGCGTTGTTTTTCTGCTGTGGTGACTCCAAGAAACAGTCTTTTTCACCGCCAAAAAATACATTTTTCCTTTATCCTAATTCACAAGCGAAGGTTAATTACAATTTTTTCTCTTGTTGTGTAGCGTAGAAAACATGCCATTGTAACACGCTACAAAGCTCGTAGTTTGTGGTTGCTCAATTGTTTGGCACAATCTACACCAGGTTAATTAAGCGTTGTTTTTCTGTCTGTGGTTGAAAACCAAATTAAAAATAAAACCGTCCTTTTTCACACCGCAAAAAATACAATTTTCCTGTACCATAATTCACAAGCGAAGGTTAATTACAATTTTTTCTCTTGTTGTATAGCGTAGAAAACACGCAATTGTAACACGCTACAAAGCTCGTAGTTTGTGGTTGCTCAATTGTTTGGCACAATCTACATCCAGGGGTTAATTAAGCGTTGTTTTTTCTGATTTGTCGATAAAAAAAACCTCTTTTTTCACGCCACAAATTACAATTTTACCTGTACCATAATTCCAAGCGAAGGTTTAATTACAATTTTTTTCTCTGTTGTATAGCGTTGACAACTAACGCAAATTGTAACATACGCTACAATAACCATCTCGTAGTTTGGTGGATGCTCAATTATTTGGCGCAATTTACATCGCAGGGTTATTTTAAGCATTGTTTATCTGCTGATGTGGTCCAAAATAAACCGTCTTTTTTCACGCCACCAAAAAATACATTTTCCTGTACCCTAATTCACAAGATAAGTTAATTACAATTTTTTTCTTCTTATGTTGTGTAGCGTAGAAAACACGCAATTGTAACACGCTACAAAGCTCGTAGTTTGGGTTTGCTCAAATTGATTGTGGCGCAATTTACATCCAGGGGTTATTTAGCATTGTTTTTCTGCTGTGGTGTCAAAAATTAAACGTCGTTTTCGACCACCAAAAATTACAATTTTTACTGTACCATTATTTCCACAAGCGAAGGTTACTTACAATTTTTTCTCTTGTTTTGTATCGAGAAACACGCAATTGTAACACGCTACCAAGCTAGTAGTTTTTGGGTGGCTTGCTCAATTCTTTTGCGCATTTTACATCCAGGGGTAAATTAAGCGTATGTTTTTCTGCTGTGGTGACAAAAATAAACCGTCATTTTCACCTCCCAAAAATTACAATATTTCCTGTACCATAATCGACAAGCGAAGGTTTTAAATACAATTTTTTCTCCTTGTTGTGGTACGTAGAAAACCACGCAATTGTAACACGCTACAAAGCTCGTATTTTGTGTGTTGCTCAATTCTTTTTGGCGCAATTAACATCAGGGGGTTAATTAAGCGTTGTTTTTTCCTGCTGTGGTTACAAAAATAAACTTCCGGCTTTTTTCACACACCAAATTACAATTTTCCCTGTACCATATGTTCACAAGCGAAGGTTAATTACATTTTTTTTCTCTTGTTGTGTAGCGTAGAAAACACGCAATTGTAACACGACACACAGCTCGTAGTTAGTGACTGCACAATTCTTTCACAATTACATCCAGGGGTTCATTAAGCAGTGTTTTTCTGCTTTGGTGAAAAACAAAATAAACCAGTCTTTTTCCACCCCAAAAATTTACAATTTTCTGTACCATTATTAACAAGCGAAGGTTAATACAATTTTTTTTCTCTTGTTGTGTAGCGTAGAAAACATCGCAATTGTAACAAAGCAGCCCACCATCTTATAAGTTTGTGACTGCTCAACTTCGTTTTGCTGCATTTTACATCCGGGTTAGATTAAGCGTTAGTTTTTTCTGCTGTGGTGACACCACGAAACATTCTTTTCACCGCCAAAAAAAATACATTTTTCTCTATCCTAATCACAAAAGCGAAGGTTAATTACAATTTTTCTCATGTTGTGTAGGCTAGAAAACATGCCCATTGTAACACGCTACAAAGCTCTAGTTTGTGTTGCTCCAATTGTTTGACACAATCTACATCCAGGGTTATTTAAGCGTTTTGTTTTTCTGCTGTGGTGACAAAAATAAACCGTCCTTTTTCACCGCCAAAATTACAATTTTCCTGTACCATAATTCACAAGCGAATGTTAATTACAATTTTTTTTCTCTTGTTGTATAGCGTAGAAAAACACCAATTGTAACACGCTACTACACAAAGCACGTAGTTTGTGGTTGCCCTCAATTGTTTGGCGCAATTACCATCCAGGGGTTATTTTAAGCATTGTTTTTCTGCAGTGGTCAAACAATAAACCGTCTTTTTTCACCACCCCAAAAAATTACCAATTTTTCCTGTACCATAATTCACAAGAGAAGGTTAATTAACAAATTTTTCTATTGATGTTATCGTAGAATAAACGCAATTTTAACAGACCTACAAAAGCTCGTAGTTTGAGGTTTGCTCAATTGTTTGTGGCGCAATTTTACATCAAAGGTAATTAAGCATTGTTTTTCTGCTGTGGTGACAAAAATAAACCGTCTTTTTTCACCACCAAAAAATACAATTTTCCTGTACCATAAATTCACAAGCGAAGGTTAAATTACAATTTTTTTCTCATTGTTGTGTAAGCGTAGAAAACATGCAATTGTAACACACTACAAAGCCTCGTAGTTTGTGCTGCTCAATTCTTTTGCACAATTTACATCCAGTGGATCGATTAAGCATTGTTTTTCTGCTGTGGTGACAAAAATAAACCGTTCTTTTTTCATCTGGAGTTTGTGGCTGGCTCAATTTCCTTTTGCACAATTTTACAAATCCAGGGTTCATTTAAGCATTGTTTTTTTCTGCCTGTGGTGAAAAAATAAACCGTCTTTTGTTTCAACCGCCAAAAATTTACAATTTTCCTGTACCATTTATTCCAGCGAAGGTTAATTAAAATTTTTCTCTTGTTGGTAGCGTATAAAACACGCAATTGTAACACGTCACCAAGCTAGTAGTTTTGTGGCTGCTCAATTCTTTTGCGCAATTTTACACATCCAGGGTTACAACATCTAACGCTGTTTTTTCTGCTGTGGTGACTCCCACAAACAGTCTTTTCACCGCCAAAAAAACACATTTTTTCCTTTATCCAATTTCACAAGCGAAGTTAAATTACAATTTTTTCTCGATTGTTGTGTATCGTAGAAAAAATTCCATTGTAACACGCTACACAAAGCTCGTAGTTTGTGGTTGCTCAATTTTTGGCACAATCTCATCCCAGGGGTAAATTGAAGCGTTGTTTTTCGCATGTGGTGACAAAAATAAACCTTCTTTTTCACCGCCAAAAATTACAATTTTCCCGTACATGATTCACAAGCGAAGGTAATTACAATTTTTTCTCTTTTTGTGTAGCGTAGAAAACACGCAATTGTAACACGCTACAAAGCTAAGTAGTTGTGGCTGCCAATTCTTTTGCGCAATTTACATCCAGGGTTAATTAAGCGTTGTTTTTCTGCTGGGTGACTCCAAGAAACCGTCTTTTTCACCGCCGAAAATAAAATTTTCCTGTAGCAAAATTTTCACAAGCGAAGGTTAATTACAATTTTTTCTCTTGTTGTGTAGCGTAGAAAACACGCAATTGTAACAGCTACAAAGCTCGTAGTTTGTGGTGCTCAATTCTTGCGAAATTTTTACATCCAGGGTTAATTAAGCGTTGTTTTTCTCTGCTGGGGTGACAAAAAAAAACCGTATTTTTTCACCGCCAAAAAATACATTTTCCTGTACCCAAAATTCACAAGCAAAGGGTTTTAATTACAATTTTTTCTCTTGTTGTAAGCTAGAAAACACGCCATTGTAACACCTACAACGCTCTTAGTTTTGGGGTTGCTCAATTTTTTGGCGCAATTTACATCCAGGGGTTAATTAAGCTTTGTTCTGCAGTTGTACCAGTAAAAGAAACTTTGTTTTTCCCCCCGCCACAGAAGAAATTCTGTAGCTAATTCATATCCGAAGGTTTAATTAAGCCTGTTTGGTGTTTTATATTCAGTAAAATACACAGAAGTTTTTAAACGGCACATACAAGTCAATTTTTCCTGCCCATTGTGGAGCGCAGTTTATATCCAAGGGTTACCAAGCTTGTTACTGGGTTCATTTGGAGTCAAATACAGGGTGTGTATTTATTATATACAGATATCTTCACAAACGTGTCTGTACATTTTAGAACAAACAGTAATGTCAGACAGAGAGGTGGCAGGCTCTTTACCTGCGAGTGGCAGAGGGACAAACATTCCAAGGCCCAGGTCGCAGCACAGCAAGGGGACTCGCAGCAGGGGTTTTACTCGGTGAGGCCACAACTGCCGCTGTCATCTAGCGGCCGTGGCTGACTACAACCCAAGGGTTCTTGATTGGTTGACTAGGTCATCCACTTCCTCCCAGATGACATCTGACAACCCCAGCCAAGAGTCGGTGGGAACGTCAGACACAACCCTTAGTTGGCATGGCCCGGGACGGGTCAGCGGCCCTCACCTGTCCTCAACCCCCCTGTCCCATCCAGTTCCCTCAGCCAAGATCTACTATGTGGCTGGGCTCAGCGCCACTATATAGCGAGGATGAAACAATTTTAGGGGGGCAGTCAGCTGCTAAATTGGCAGCGAAAAAATGGAGCCAATATCCCCCCGCTCTTTCATAGGGGGCAAAGTATAGATGTTGAAGTGGCATGGGGGGTCATGTTGTGAGGGTCACCTCTGCATACCAAAACCGGTGATGAGGACAGCAAATGACGATGAAACACAAATAGATATGATGTAGCCGACCGGGACTTGGGGGCCGGGTGAGGCAAGGGCTTCATCATCGTCAGGAGAAGAGGGCGTCAGCTTGTGCGCCAGCAACGCGCAGCCCGCAAGTGGGTGGGTTTTGGGGCCGGGGTCAGCAGGATAGCAGCATGTGAGGTCAGGAGCCAACGCCACGGGGAAAAAAAACCCGCTCGCAGTCCAAGAAAGTGCGCACAGGGCTCAGCAGGCAGCACGGCAGTAGTCACCATGTGGAGCGTTGGGGGAAAAAAATCCGATACACAGCGGTGGGGCATTCTTTGCTAAACCCCGAGGGGCCAAATTTGGGGTATAGTAAATCGTGGGCAGAAAGTAAGCTGGCCGGGGAGCTAACTTTGGGAAAACCAGGGCCCCTCGCAACACATCAGCGTCACCACCGTGGCCGGGGGAGAAACTGGCTCAAGGGTTGTCCATCCTGCCGCGCAACAGCACACACAGCAGCGCCCAGTGGCACCATGCCATTGCACCCAGTAAAGGGCTCCACCACCCTGCAAAGGGAGCTTTTCCTTTTGACATCATCCCCCGGGTCCAATGCCCTGCCCCGCAACTCATGGCCTCACATCGCCAGCGAGGCATTGCAAAGAGACAACAATCGTCCAACCATCCAAAGGGTTTCAAACTGACCGTACTCCTGTCCAAGTTGTTGGGTGCAGTCCCCCCCCTTTTCCAAATGGGGGGACTCCCACCGTTCAAAAGAACTAAGTTTGTGCCGAGCCGAGATGCAGAGTTCCAACCCATATTTCTTTTCCAAAAAAGGCAGTACCAGCACTTTCAAAAAAAATGTAGAACAAAGGGTGGGCCAGCCCTTTGATTATGGGTTTTTCCCAAAGTGAAACGCACGCGGACGTCGGGGAGCTGTAACTACGTCAGGGCCGTACATGTTTTTTTACGGCCCACGGGTGAATGTGCTCCCCTAGACACAAACAACTTGGACAGAGACGCCGCTTTCTCCTCCAGTTGTCAAACTGCGGCTCCTCCCCAAATGTCCCCTCCTCCTCCTCCCTCACCCCACCACCACCACCTCCACAATACTGCTCCACATACCACATGAGTGGGGCAAGGGGTGTCCGCAGTTCACACCTGGCTTCCTCGCGAACAAGTCACACAGGGGTGGAACTACTCCCGTCATGCAGAAAGAAACGTGGTGGCTTTCTCCGCGCCAACTGAAAAATCGGAACCATGGGGACGGACAAGGGAGGAACAGTGTCTCGCTGCACCAGGAAATGGTCCATGCGCCCGGCATGGCGCACGTGTTCAAGGGTTGTAAAAGTTCCTAAAAAGTTTTTCCACCGATTTTCAGTAGATTCTGAAAAGGGCCCCGGAAACGTCATGCACTTCACCCATTCCTACAAACCGGGAACACCCTCCCGTTGCAGCGGCAAAGGCCTCCCCCAACAACCTGAATCGATTTTCCCCCTTGGAATTCCAGCCTGCCATGTTGGGGACCGACTGATGAACAGAAAAAGGGCCATTAACGATTTTTTGATGATCCAGGCGGACAGGATACTCCCCTGTGTAACTTTGAGTAGCCAGTGGCAGCTCTGCTGACACCTGCCGTTTGTTGAGATTCAAGGAGGCCACTTTATTTGTCAGCGCCAGACTACGGTGAATAACGTCATTCCCTGCTTCATGCCTGGAACAAATCTAAAAAATCGCTAGGCAGGGACGGAGATGTGGCGACTACTTTCTCGTGGCCACAAGCCCGGGTGGGGACAAAATGGGGGAGGAGGGGGGGAGGACTTGGAAAAGCATTGTCGAAAAAATAGTGATTTTCTACCCAGGACAAAGGGGAGGACAGAGTACTGGAGGGGTAGATGGAAAAAGGGAAGACAGCAGATACCCGCAACACCGGGGCAGTAACAGGGGAGAGGAGGCGGGGACCCCTCGGAGTCACTTGTGCAAGGGCCCCGCAGCATGCTGATTGCCTGGCAGTGACAGCCAATAGTCACACCCGGGCGAAATACTTCTGGCTCTCCCCCCTTTTGGGACCCTCGCTACCATCCAAATGGGAGCCTTTTCCCACTATTGAAGGGGGGGACAAACCAAATACAATGGGAAATCCTCCTATCATTTGGGCCCCTTTCCTATTGCGGCATCGTCCCCCTCTAAACGGGTCGCCCCGTGGGGTTTTTTCAGCGCTCACTACTACCCGTGCTGGCGGGGGAATGGGGGGGTCGGAGCGAAACCAGCTCCATCAGCAGCAACCAAGTCTGGATCACTGATGACAGCTTCTAGTGAGGAGGGGGTCCCCAGCAGCAGCACAGGACCCGGAGCAACCCGAAAACCCAAAAGGTGGTGGCCTACTGCCCGCACCTGCCACCCCATTAAAATCCGCTGGACTACTGGGCACCAAAAGGGTTGGGCCGCAACTGCCGATTTGCATGGAGAACGTCCTCCCGGGCCCGTAGTGTGGCATCAAGCGGGTGTTCATGCGACGGGGGGCCCCGACCCCAAGGAAAACCCGCTTGCCAGGGGAAAATGTGAAAGACGACCTTTGTCATGATTAAGGGTGGATCGGGGCCCGGATTTTTCCCCACACCAATACCTTAGGCTCAGACTCACAGCCTGACCCTCACCCCAAACGTGAGAAATATCTGGGTCAAACTACCTGCCCAGCCACTATTTTAATCCCCCCCACCCGCCTGATGCCACACATCTGCTGACAGTTTTTTTCCATCTTCCACCAACCATCTTACCAGGGGCTGGTATTGCCACCCACCTCCAACTCTGTCCCCTTGTTTCCACTGTATGACCTCAGCGCTGTTGTTTTCGTCCATGACTCCACACTGTGTCATTCTCCCCTTTTCGACCTCATGCTGCTGCTGTCTGATGCTGTGACCCCACACTGTGTCTTTGGGGCCCCGTCTGACCTCACTGCTGCTGGGCTGTCCGTACCCCCACACTGGTCATTTCCCCCTCTGGGCCTCCCTTTTTTTGCCACCTCCCAAAAAGTCATTGTCCATGTCTGACCTCAGCGTGCGTGGGGCTGCCCCTGACCTACAACTGTTTCTTGTGCCACCGTCTGACCTCATTGCTGCTGTGCTGTGCCCTACCTACACACTGTGTCTTGTCCCAAACTCTGGGCCCACTCCTGTTTTTTTTCCATCCAAATGTCATTGTCCCTTGGCCCGACCTCATCGATTGGCTGCGCCGGACCTTAAAAACTGTGTCATTGTGCCACTCTCTGACCTCAGCTGCCTGTGGCTGCTGCCCTGACCTACACACTGTAATTGTGCCACTGCGACCTCATGCTGCTGCGTGGCTGCTGCCGTCCTACACACTGTCTTGTGCCACTGTCTACCTCATGCTGGGGTGCGTGGCGCGCCGGACCTACACACTCTGTCATTTTCCCCTGTCTGACCCATGCGCTGTGGGCTCGCCTTGACCCACCACTTTCATTGGGGCCCCTGCTGACCTCATGCTGTGCTGTTGGCTGCCGGACCTACCACTTTTTCATTGCCCCAAACTCTGGCCTACCCCCCGTTTTTTGCCACCTCCCGAATGTCATTTTGCCACTGTCTGACCTCTCGCTCGTGGCTGCTGCCGTGACCTACACACGTGTCATTTCCACTGTCGACCTCATCTGCTGCCGTGACCTACACACTGTTCTTGTGCCCCTGTCTGACCTCATCTGCCTGTGCTTCTGCCGTGACCCACACGTGTCATTGTCCCACTCTGTGGGCCCACTCCTTTTTTGGCCCCCTCCAGAATTTATTTTGCCCCTGTCTGACCCATGCGCGCGTGGCGCTGCCGTGACCTACACACGTGTCATTGGCCAGCTGACCTCATCTGCTGCTGGCTGCTTTCCCTACCTACCCACTGGTCATTGTCCCACCTGGGCCTACTCCTGTTTTTTGCCACCTCCAAATGTCATTTGGCCACTGTCGACCTCATGCGCTGCTGTGGCTGCGCCGGCCTACACACTGTGCATTGTGCCACTGTCTGAACCTCATGCTGCTGCTGGTGCTGCCATGACCCACCCACTTGTCATTGCCCAATCCTGGCCCACTCCTTTTTTTGCCACCTCCAGAATGTCATTTTGCCACTGTCGGGGACCTCATGCTGCTTTGCCGTGACCTCCCACACTGTGTCATTGTGCCACTCTGGGGCCCTATTTCTTTTTTTTTGCCACCTTTTAGAATGTCATTGTTGCCACTGTCTGACCTCATGCTGCTGCTGCTGCCGTGACCTCCACACTGTGTCATTGTGCCACTCTGTGGCCTACTCCTTTTTTTTTGCCACCTCTAGAATGTCATTGTGCCACTGTCTGACCTCATGCTGCTGCCGTGCCCTCCACACTGTGTCATTGTGCCACTCTGTGGCCTAACTTTCTGTTTTTGCCACCTCCAAATGTCATTTTTGCCCACTGTCTGACCTCATGCTGCTGTGGCTGCCGCCGTCACCTCCACACTCTGTCAATGATGTGGCCACCTGAGCCCTCAGCTTGTTTTTTTCCAGCTTTCGCTGCCATGACTTTATCAGGCTACATTCCCGCTTGAGTTTTCGGTCAGTTTTGCCCTCTTAAGGGCCCAGGGAATTTTAGAGTTGTCACGGGGGTCGCGGGCGCCGCTGCCCCCGCAGCCGGTCCCCTACCCGCAGGGGGCTCGGTGCGGGCATCGTGGCCGCCCGCGACCACCCCCGTGCCCGCGGTCCCGGCGTCTGCTCCCTTACCTGGCCCCGCTCCGGTGAACGCCGCTCCCGTCTGTGCTGGCCGTCGGGCTCGTGCCCTTTTCCTTAGCGCGCGCGCGCGACACTGGGTTTAGATTTAAAGGGCCAGTGTCCCTTTAATTGGGTTGTTGCCGGAGGTAGGTTATATTAAAGGGTTACGCCCCCAGCACTCGCGGGCCAAGATTGTTGGTGTGGGGTTTAGTGAGCTTAGAGTGTCTCTATTGTCCGTATTCGATTACCCGTGTACCAGTCCGTTCCGCTACGTTTCCTGACCTTGCCGTTTGCCGCCCCCCTGACCGTCTGCCTGTAATCTGACTACGAACCTCTGCCCCCTGCCCTGACCTCCTGCCTGTCCGACTACGCCTCTGGATTCCGATCTGTACCTCGCAGTACCCCGGCCGCCACCGCAAGCCAAAGGGTTCATGTCGGGGGTAACGACCTGGTAGCCTCACGCCGCAGCAAGTCCATCCCGCTTTGCGCGGGGCTCTGGTGAATACGCGGGGGGCTTACTTAGACTCCGTTCCCTGGAGTGTCTTAGCTTCCATCGCTTGCGGTGTTCCAGGGGGAATCCACCGAATCGTTACAGTTACAATCTGGCCATGGATTCCGCCAGGGTTTACCTCTGCCGAAACTCCGGGACTTTTTATTTACGGCCGGTCGCCCAGCAGAGCCAGCGTATCGACCGGCTAGCGGCCATGAAGCAGAACCTTGCGGCCCGCCTGCCTCCACCTGCGGCGCGCCCTCTCGCCTGCACCTGTTGCTCCTGCAGCCTTGGCTGTCCTGCTACTGCACCGGGACCTTCACTGCAATCTGCCGCTCCCCTCTCGTTTTGAGGGAGACCCCAGAAGTGCAGAGGTTTCATCAGCCAGTGTTCAATACACATCGAGATGCTGGGACAATCAATTTCCCACTGAGCGGGCTAAAGTCGCCTTCATTATTAGCCTCCTAACCGGCGAAGCTCTGGCCTGGGCCACCCGCTGTGGACCGAGGAGACCCGCTAACGGGCTAACCTGCAACCCATTCCTCCAGGGGGTTCCGAACTGTCTTTGAGGAACCTGGTCGCCCCTTTCCTCAGCTCCCGCAGCTTTGCTGCCCCTCTTTCGAGGGCGACCCCCACTGTGGGACACTACTCTTGCATTTTCCGCACCCTAGCCTCAAGTTAGACTGGAACAACGAGGGCTCTGGTGGCAACTTTTTTGGGCAAGGCCTCTCGGGACGCAAAAAGGGGACGAGCTCGGGGTCAAGACCTGCCTACCTCACTGGACGAATTGTTCGGTTGGCCCCCCGGATCGATATCCTTTTTGCCTGAAAGACAACAAGAGCTCCGCCTCCAACGCGGGGTCCACCCGCCCCACGCCGGGGCTACCTCGTTTAGCTCCTGTCTTCCAACGCCCCCACTTCCTTTTGCCAAGGGTTTTTGAGGACGAACCCATGCGGGTGGGAAACGGGCACTTGACCCAGGAGAACGCTCACAGCGACGTCTGAGGCAATTGTGCTTCTAACTGCGCGGTTCCGGCCACTTCATTGGAGACTGTCTGGTGCGCCCCGGGAAATACTCCCGCAACCTAGGGCTCGTAGGAGAGGTGACCCTAGAAGTCAGTGCGGCCCTCTCCCCTTTGGGACCATTCCTGTTCTTTGCGAACTTCACCGGACAGCACCTTCCAGGCCACCAGCCTTCCTGGACCTCGGGGTCCGCCGGTAACTTCTTAGCCATGCTCTGGTGTCTCAGTACCGGCTTCCAGTACCCCCCTGCAGAAACCCATGTTTCGTGTCCTCCTTTTCAGTGGCAAATGCCTCAAGGATGCCATTCGGTTCTCACTGAGCCCCCACCTTTACAGATTGGGGCGTTACATCAGGAAACTTTGAAGCTTCTCGTACTGCTCAAATCCTCTTCTGAGATCCTCCTGGCCCCCCTGGTTGCAAGAAACATGCCCTGACCCTAAATTGGAACACAGGCGAGATTCTTCGTTGGGGGCCCAGCCTGTCACTCACGATGCCTTCGGGCACTCCGCCCGGCCCTTCAGATTGCCGTTGTTTTATCCCTACGAAGTCTCTGCCAGGTCTGCCCTGCTCCCTACCAGGACATGCGATGTTTTTTCGAAAAAAACAGCCGAAAACTCTGCCTCCGCACCGGCCCTTCGATTGCCCTATTGAATAACAGCCCGGTCCCACTCCCCTTTCGAGGCAGAGTTTACCCGCTTTCGTCCCGGGAGACAAAAGGCAAGTCCGACTATATCCAAGAGAACCAAACGCAAGGGCTTCATACGCAATTCATCATCCCCTGCGGGGAGCCGGATTCTTCTTTTGTCGAGAAGAAAGTTTGGTCCCCTTCCGGCCCTGTATCGATTATCGTGGCCTGAACAAAATAACTGTCAAGAATCGGTACCCCCCTTGCCTTGATCTCCGAGCTTTTTGATCGCCTACGTGGCCCCAAAGATTTTTTCAAAAAATGGGAATCTCCGTGGAGCCTACAATTTAATTCGCATTCGAAAGGGTGACGAGTGGAAAACGGCCTTTAACACCCGAGTTGGCCATTTTGAATATCTTTCATGCCTTTTGGTCTCTGTAACGCTCCGGCTTTTTTAAAAAAAATTTTCGTGAATAAAGAATTTTCGGGACCTTCTAAAACGTTTTGTGTTATAAGGTTTATCTGGACGCATTCTCATCTATTCTCCAACCTGGAGACCCACCGCACCACATCCGCCAGGTGCTCAGACGTCTCCGGAGTCACCAACTTTAAATCCCAAGCTGGAAAAGTGCCTGTTCGAACGCACCCCCTGCCCTTTTTAGGGTACATCGGTCAGATAAAAGGGCTTCAGATGACCCTGGCCAAACCTCAGCAGTCCTGCAATGGCTCGTCCAGTGGGCCTTCGGGCCATTCAGCGCTTTGTAGGCTTTGCCAACTACTATAGGCAATTTATTCCTCAGTTCCAATCTCTGGTGGCTCCCCTTGGTACCCTCACCAAGAAGGGGGTTTCCCACCCCAAATCCCGGCCTCCCGAGGCTCAAGGCGGGTTTAAACGTCTAAAAAAAGCCGCATTTTGCTTCTGCTCCTGTTCTCTCTCGTCCCGACCCTCAGCGCCCGTTTGTCTTAGAAGTCGACGCCTTTCCCCAGTTGGTGCCGGCGCCGTTCTTCTCAGAAATCCTCATGGGGAAATTGCGAACTTGTGGAATTCTTCTCCAAACCTTCACCCCAGCCGAGCGCAACTACAACATTGGTACCGGGAACTTCTTGCTATTAATTGGCCCCCAGAAGAATGGCGTCATTTGCTGGAAGGGGCCCCTCCACCCATTTGAGATCTACACTGATCACAAGAACCTTCTCTATCTTTCAATCTGCCCGCGTTTGAATCCGCGACAAGCCAGGGGTCGCTTTTCTTTCGCCCGTTTTAATTTCCTTCTACATTTCCGACCGGCTAAAAAAACGTCAGGGCTGACGCTCTCTTTCCCGATCCTCCGTACTGTGGGCTTGGAAGCCCACCCCTACAGCATATTATTCCTCCGGAACGGACCTTCTTTCGGGTGCTCCTGTTTGATCTTCACAGATACCTCCAGGGAAAAGAACTTACATCCGTCCTGCTTTGCGGTTTCCCAATCCTTAAATGGGGGCATTCTTCTCAAACTGCGGGTCATCCTGGATTCACAAGTCCGCCAAAAAAAAACTCATTTCTCCAGATTTCACTGGTGGCCCACTCTCATGCAAGACGTTCGGGACTTTTGTCTCAGCCTGTGCCTCTTGTGCCCGTAACAAGGTTCCTCGGCCCCAGACCCGCGGGTCCCGCTTCAGCCTCTCTCTGTGCCTGAGAAACCCTGGACCCATATTGCTATGGGGTTTTGTCACTGGGCCTGCCGGCTCATCCGGAAAAACGGTCATTTGGGTGGTGGTTGACAGGTTTTCCAAAATGGCTCATTTTGTGCCACTGCACGGCTTACCCTCGGCAACTCAGCTAGCCCAGATATTCTTCCCCCACATCTTCCGCATACACGGGCTCCCATATCACAACATCTCGGATAGGGGAGTCCAGTTGTATCCAAGTTTCTGGCGGCTCTCGTGCGCAGTTAGGGTGCGTTGGACTTCTCATTGCATACCACCCTCCCGACCAACGGGCAGGTGGAGAGGGTTCAACCAAGTGTTTGGGCTCGTATTGCGACATTTTTTGTGTCGCCCACAGACAACTGGTCCGGCCTCCTCCCCTGGGCAGAATTCTCCTATAATTCCCTTGGGCTCAGAATCTGCTGGAGGGCCCCCCCCTTTTTTATTGTGTTTGGCTTACTCCCCGCCCACCTCTCCCCCTACCACCTCATGTCAGGGTTCCCGCTGGGATGCCCCAAATTCGGGACATCAAGTCACTCTGGCAATTACTCGTCAAGCCCTTCTTCGTGCCTCCTCCCGCGCTAAAGTTCAGGCCGATAGGTATCGAGGCCTCCTCCCATATTTAAGCGGGTGATAGGGTTGGTTATCTGCCAAGTACATCCGCTTTAAGGGGTCCAGTTACAAGTTGGGTTTCCCAAAATATCTGGGGTCCTTTTTTGTGGTACTTCGGCAACTTAAAACCGGTCTCCTACATGCTCCCCTTGCCCCCACTTTTGCGGTCCCGAATGCCTTCCATGTCTCTCTCCTCAAGGCCGGTGGTACTGAATGCTTCTTTCCCGGGGGGCTGTTTTCGCCTTCTCCGGGGGCCAACTCGGCTAACATCTTTGAGGTCAAGGAGGGGCTGGCACAGGAGCCAGTCAGGGGGACGCGGTTCTTGCTCATTGACGGGAACGGATTCGGGCCAGAGGAAGCATTCATGGGAAACTGAGGCCAACTTGTCCCTGACTTTCTTGCCAGGTTTTAAAAAAAAAGGGGGAGACCTAAGGGGGGGGGGGAGGGTACTGTCACGGGGGTCGCGGTCCCGGCGTCTGCTCCCTTACCTGACCCCGCTCCGGTGAACGCGCCCCGTCCGTGCTGGCCGTCGGGCTCGTGCCCGTTTTAGCGGGCGGGTAGGGCGCGGGGCAACACTTGGTTTAGATTTAAAGGGCCAGTGTCCCTTTAATTGGTTGATTCCGGACGTTGGGTTCTATTTAAGGGTTACGCCCCCAGCACTCGCTGCCAGATTGTTGGTGTGCGTTTTTGTGAGCTTAGAGTGTCTCTATTGTCCGTATTGATTACCCGTGTACCAGTCCGTTCCGCTAAAGTTTCCTGACCTTGCCTGTTTGCGCCTGCCCTGACCGTCTGCCTGTATCTTTACTCGAACCTCTGCCGCCTGCCCTGACCTCCGCCTGTCCGACTACGCCTCTGGATTTCCGATTCTGTACCTCGCAGTACCCCGGCCCGCCACCGCAAGCCAGTCACGTTCAAGGTGGTAACGACCTTGGTAGCCTCACGCCGCAGCAAGTTCCCACCCGCTTTTGGGGTGGGGCTCTGGGGGAATACCTAGGGGCTACTTAGACTCCGTTCCCTGGCGTGGCTTAGCTACCATCGCTTGCGGTGGTCCAGCGGATCCACCGAATCGTTACAATAGTGAAGCGATTCTAAGAGCGGCGGCAGTCATGTGCGTGTCATACTAAAACACAACATTGTATGAAGACCAAACCAAGCTCCCTCTTGCATATTTAAGCATGGCAAAACGTTTCTACAAGCACCCCGCAGGGTCTGTGCAGCCCGGAAATAGCTGTTTTTTAAAATTTATTCGGTCCGAAGTAAATTTGGAACGAAGTTATTTTTTGTCGGGAAATTCGGCGAAGTGAACGAACCGAATTTCGGGAAATTCGCCCATCTCTAGTCCTAATCCTAGGACCCGTACCTATCTTGGGAATGGACTCCCAAAAGTCTCTGTTCACATGCAAACTACTCTCCATTCTGTTCTATGGGAGTTCCAAATATAGCTAATCATGGTGCTTATCTGTACTCAGAACTCCTATAATGGAGAGTCATGCACAACCTCAACTGACGCTCTGTTCTGAATGGACCCTGTCAAGGGCCCATTCCCAAGATAAGTGTGGGTCCATCTCTAGTCCTAATCTAGGACCCGTACCTATCTTGGGAATGGACTCCCAGAAGTCTCTGTTCACATGCAAACTACTCTCCATTATGTTCTATGGGAGTTCCAAATATAGCTAATCATGGTGCTTATCTGTACTCAGAACTCCTATAATGGAGAGTCATGCACAAGCTCAACTGATGCTCTGTTCTGAATGGACCCTGTCAAGGGCCCATTCCCAAGATAAGTGTGGGTCCCAGATGTGGGACCTATTACACATGGCTGGCATATCTTATGAAGGGGTATTTCAATCTCAAACCTTAATGGCATATTGGCAGGATATGTCATAAATGTCTGATAGGGACCTCTGGGACTGGCACCTACCTGAAAACCCATACTACTCTGTGCAGAATGGAAAAGTGGTCACACATGTGCAGCTCTCTGTATTTATTTCAATAGTATTTCTGTGTACAGCTGAAGAAATTCATCTGGTTGAACTCAAGATTTCAATAGATGAGAATGGAGAGGAATGTGTATGAACAGCCATCTCTTTGTTCTGTGCAACCACAGCACAGAGGAGGATGCGGGCCTGCTCTCGAGATAGGTGTGGGTCTCATATCCTGCTGATGCCATAAATGTCTAAGATGAGAATACCGCTTGACAGTAACAAAACACTACTGTGTGTGTAAGTGACAAACCTGAGAACCTGTTATTTACCATAAATATACTTCTCAGAATATTCATTTTGTTAATAAGTGATATGAACTTCCCTCCATTCTAATGATAGCTCTCTCACATCATCTATAGTATT
Organism: Phyllomedusa bahiana; assembly: GCA_025379985.1. Classification (NCBI taxonomy): domain Eukaryota; kingdom Metazoa; phylum Chordata; class Amphibia; order Anura; family Hylidae; genus Phyllomedusa; species Phyllomedusa bahiana. Next base: position 18,918 of record JAODAL010003561.1, read on the forward strand.
TTGATACTAGCGTATCTTTAGCTGCCTTGCATGAAAATCATCATATTGGGCCAAAGGAAAATTCCAAATCTATAAAATCCCAGTTGCAGATTGAATTACCTGTTTATCTACATTACACAGAACAGTGATCCAGGAAGCTGACATCTGAAGAAAGAAAATGTTAATGGTATACAGTGACAGCTGTCTCTATTACAGCATTTTGACACTGTATACAAATCTATTGTTTTTTTTTACAGGTCAAAAGATATTTGAATATTGTGCCGAAATCTACAACAGCAAAAGGCACATGTGGCGATTCCAAATCAAATCTTCTACTGCAATTTCCTGAAGGCTCTATTAATTTCATCTTTGTTAAGGTAAGTTTAAGCAAAATATGGCCTTCTTTCTACCATTTACCTAATAACATAACTGTATTATAATACCTGTTGGGTCTCCCAAAAATTACACTTTAGAATCTATTATATTACAAACATGGTTATAAAGCACAAAGCATGAGTGCACTGTAGAAAACAGGTGGCTGTAGTTATATCTATTAAGTAGTGCATATAGGGTGTAAGAAAACATGCCCTGTCCAGTATCTTCACCAGTGGCATATGTATATCCATTCCTTGTTGGTACAGTATCTCACAAAAGTGAGTACACCCCTCACATTTTTGTAAACACTGTATTATGTATTTTCATGGGACAACACTGATGATATGAAACTTCGATACAACTTAGTCAGTGTACATGTAGAACTGTGTAAATTTGGTGTGCCCTCAAAGTAACTCAACATACCCAATGTCTAGACTGCTGGCAAGAAACAGGCAACCCTAGGTGACATTGTACAATTTGTTCCCGATTTGCCATTTTCCCTCCACGGTGTCATGTGACTCGTTAGTGTTACAAGGTCTCATGTGTGAATAGTAGGTGTGTTAAACTTGGTGTTGTCACTCTCACACTCTCTCATACTGGTCACTGGAAGTTCAACATGGCACCTCATGGCAAAGAACTGTCTGAGGATCTGAAAGAAAAAATTGTTGCTCTACATAAAGATGGCCTATGCTATAAGAAGATTACCAACTCGACGAAACTGACAGGTTCCACTCAGAACAGGCTTCAACCAAAGAAGCTTAGTGCACATGCTCAGTGTCATATCCAGAGATTATCTTTTCAAAAAAGATGTATGAGTGCGGCCAGCATTGCTGCAGAGGGTAAAGGGTTGGAGGGTCAGCCTGTCAGTGCTCATATGCCGCACACTGCATCAAATTGTTCTGTGTGGTTATTGTCCGAGAAGAAAGCCTCTTCTAAAAATGATGCACAAGAAAGCCCTTAAACAGTTTGCTGAAGACAAATAACATTACTGGAGCCGTGTCCTGTGGTCTGATGAGATCAAGTTAAACTTGTTTGGTTGTGTCAAGCATGTGTGATAGCAACCAGGTGAGGAGTACAAAACAAGTGTATCTTGCCTACAGTCAAGCATGTTGATGGGAGTGTCATGGTTTGGGGCTGCATGAGTGCTGCCGGCTGTGGGGAGCAACAGTTCACTGAGGGAACCATGAATCCCAACATGTACTGTGACATACTGAAGTAAAGCATGATCCCCTCTCTTCAGAAACTGGGCCAAACAGAAGTATTTCAACATGATAACGACTCCAAACAAATCTCCAAGATGACCACTGCCTTGCTAAAGAAAATAAGGGTAAAGATGCTGGAGTGGCCAAGCATTTCTCCATACCTAAACACTATTGAGCATCTGTGGGGCATCCTCAAACGGAAGGTGGAGGAGCACAAGGTCCCTGATGTCCACCAGCTCCGTGTTGTTGTCATGGAGGAGTGGAAGAGGATTCCAGTGCTGCAACCTATAAAGCTCTAGTGAATTCCATGTCCAAGAGAGTTAAGGCCAAACAAAATATTGACACTTTGGGCACAATTTGTCCATTTTCACTTAGGGGTGTACTTACTTTTGTTGCCAGTGGTTTAGACATTGATGGCTGTGTATTAAGTTATTTTTAGGGCACACCAAATTTACAGTGCACACTGACTACTTATATTGTATTAAAGTGTCATACCATCAGTGATGTCCCATGAAAAGATATAATTCAGTATTTACAAAAATGTATACTTACTTTTGTGAGATACTGTAAATATATTTTGCAACATTTTTAACTTATTACAAGCTCTTTTCAAGTTTATGATCCACGTATATATAACAGACTTATACAAGTTTATATGTTTCTAAATTTATTCCATGACAACACATATTCAGTGCAAAATGACCAAAGAATACTTGCTGTTAGGCAGTCCATACCGCTTCATTAGTTGAAACATCTCATCCGAGACAAAGCATGACAAGGAGGGCACCGCCTCGAAACGTCGCAGATCTGCTCTCTAGCCGTCGGTCGGACACTATCTCTCGCCAACACATTTTAGTGCTATGAACTTTGTGAATCTCAGATGAGATGTTTCAACTAATGGAGCGGTACGAACTGCCTAACAGCAAATATTATTTGGTCATTTTGCACTGAATATGTGTTGTCATGGAATAAATTTGGAAAAGTATAAGCTTGGATACATCTATTATATATACCGTATAAACTGGAGTATGAGCTGACTTTTTCAGCACATTTTTTATGCTGAAAAAGCATCCCTCTGCTTATACTACAAGAAATTTTTTTATACAAGTTTATGTATCCAAAAACAACTCACCTACCCAAAAAGTGAGCACAGGGGGGGGGGAGTCATGTGAGCGCTACATATGCGGATTCTGCTGTACTGGTTGTGACCTGCTGATGAGCTGAATAAGCTGTTATGTTGTGTTTATATTACCGCAGCAGAGCTTTTGTAAATGCGTGTAGCAGCCTTATGTTTGTAAGTTCATTACTGACTGTGTTTTAAAAGGGAGAAAATTGCTGGGGACAGCCCTACAAACAAATTGCGGGGACACTCAACCGCCAAATTACGGTACAATCATGTCATACTTTGTGCACCAAGTCCCTAGTTGTTTTCCTTTGCATGGCTGTCTTTCCTGGTTAATGAAGGGGCATACTTACTTACTGCTGCATTTTCCACCCAGGCTTATAACGAAAACAAAAGTTTCCCATTATTTGTGGGAAAATTTGGTGCCTCGCTTTTAATTCGGGCGGCTTTTACTCGGTTAACATAGGGATTTAAAGGGAAATTCTCAAACAACTTCACTGCTCCCCCTCAATTTTGCATGAACTTATGCCACAAAAATATTTTTTGGGTATTTTACTATCAGCTTTGGAAAAAAAATTATTAACAAAGATCTTTACCTCAAAGCAGATGTTTTTTTTTCCATTGGAATTTTTATGTTAATTTCCAAGGGAACCAAAAAGGCCAAAAAAAGACGTAATAGGGGCCTTTAAAAGTCCTGGTTTGGTAAAAAAAGGACTCGTCTTTTGGGTTATTACAATTGCACTGTAAACCAAATCTTAATTAGCATAGATAACTGTGCTGCACGTTATATAATGATTTCCTGCAAAATTTTATCATAAGAAAATTTTATTTTTCATATGTTAAAAGCAATTGAGTAAGAGTCATGAATGAATAAGCCACTTACTGCAATGGATTGGGGACAAGAACCATTAAGATCACTTGAGAAGCTTACACACTTTTCAGCTGTCTGCAAAAATTGAGCAATGTGCTGACATTTGTAAATGACTATTTCTTGAGTTTGTTGTTTTTAAATGATTCCATCTGAATCCTGGTAATCATTAATTCCTGCTAAGAGCTCTCATTTCCTGTCTTAGGTCACTTGCATTTCAAAATAAACAATTAAAACGTTGGGGCCGCAAGTTTTTTAACAGCAGAAGTGAAATAAAGTAATGAAATACAGTGAAATGCTTGAATTCTTGTATATTAACAAAGAGACATTTGCAACTATAAAAATTTTTTTTAAATTTGGGTCGTCAATAAAACGTTAAAAGGTTTTTTGCACATTCACCTGCAACCCTCTGCATTGACTCGGCACCGGCCAGGCCCTGCGCCCAAAACTGGGGCTTCGGCCATATACTTTTCCCCAAGTGTGAACTCTATCTGAAAGTTTAAAAAGCTTAATGATTTTCCCCCAACCCCCTTTTCTGGCCAACGCTCTCCGTTTCCTTCTTCCTTCCCTTCTATACGGTTTCCCCCTCTACCTTGTATTTCCCTGTTTCCCTTTTGGGCTTATTCCGGTTTTTTCACTCTTGCTTGGACCCGGTTTACTCCTTGTCCTCGTTTCTGTACTCACTGCCCTTTTGTTGCTGACTGGGGTTTTCTGCCCCCTCTCCTGTTTGTTCGTCTCCGCTGGTGCCACTTTTCTCAAAAAGATCCAGTCTTCGGGTTGGGCCCAACCTAGTAAGGGGTCGAGTTCCCCAAAAAGGCGGGGACAGAGGTTGGGGGCCCGCAGAGCCTCACCCTCCGGGCCCATTGCGCCCCTTCACCTAAATTATTTTCCTAAGGCATTCAACACGGGAAGGACAAAAAACTTACTGAAAACCAATCCCCAAAACTGTTCATAAAGTAAATTTTGTCTAATCAGTCAAAACCGACCATTTTCTGGCCTTTTTTTTTTTTTTTTTTTTGCAAAATGCACAACATAAAAATTACTGTGGATTTCTGCAAAAAAAGCGACAAAAAATGTATGGCAGTTTACATAGACTTCAATAGTAAATTTTCAGAAAATGAAAAACACTGAAAAAACAACCAAAAATGTGTGAAGTGGAGACATAGCCTTTCGTTTTCTGAAACCGCTGTAAAAACAACGGAAAACAGATCCCAAACTTTAATAATTTAAAAAAATTTTTTTTTCCCGCTCATTTCTGGGTTTTAGGTCCTTTTTTGAAACATTTTTTTAAAAAACGCCAGAAAAGGACAGAAAAATTTTCCCATTTTAATCTAGGGTTTAAAAAACGGAATTTTTCTGCGCTTTTTTATTCGCCCTTTTTTGTTTCATATTTTTCTTTAAAAATCCACAGCAAAAATTTTATTAAATGGGGCATTTCAAAATAAAAAACGCCAAAAAATGCAAAACACACCACAATCGGTTCCCAAATTTTTTACTGTTTTTGATAAGTTTTCTGGTTAAAAAAACCAATTTTTTTAAACAGTTTTAGGATTTTTTTTTCATTTAATTTTTTTTGCCAAAAGCCGTGTAGACTTAGCAAGGCCCAAAGTTTTTACAAGGCTAATAATTTGGGGCCAAAATCTTTTTATTACTTTTAAACTGGGGCATTCTCGGCCCCCTTAAATTTTGCGCAAACGGAAACGAAATACGGGGGGAAGATACCTCCCCCCTCATTACGGAAAAACCAAAAGGGTTTTCCAAAAGAGAACCCAAAAATTACGGCCCCCCTCCCTGCCTCAGAAACCCAAAAAGGGGAGCGGGGAAGAAATGGGCATGTAAACTTTTTAGGGGGTATAACCCCAAACCCTGGATAAAGTAAGTATATTGGGCCCCCCGGGCTGCGTCCCCTTTTTCCCCGCCCCCGATCACACGGCATTTAATTTCGGGCCCCCAAATAAATTTCCCCAAATAAAAGCTGTGTTTAACAAGCCTAAGAAAAAAACAGTGGGGGGGTTGGGGGCCCCTGTCTTTAGACATATTTCTTGGGGAGGGCAGACCTCACAAAACACATAAAAATTTTCCCGCTGAAAAGGAAAAAGGGAGAGAGAGTGCACTGGACAAAGCGGTAAAGGGGGTGTCTTAAGTGCCCACTAGCTTAACTCTTTAAAGGATATTTAGAAGAAGCCTTTGTTCAAAATGCATTAAGATGTAATATGTTATGTAATGACTTCTCCACATCAGGCTGACTGGCCCACAGGGCATGAGGTGGGCCCCTGGCTATGGTAGGTTTGGGGACAAATTTAAGGGAGAAATCAGAGGGAGGCAGAAAGCAAGAGGCAGAGTACAAGAGCCATGTGCGGTAGCTGTAGGGTGGACCCCAAGAATCAACTGTACTGGTGGACCCCAGGCCAACAATGTTCCAAACTAAACACATCTGTGTAGAAGTTACACATATCTCTGAAGTTCATCAGTTTTCTTTGTCATTTCATAAACGCTCAAGGGGGTGTTCTCATCAGGTTGTTTCACAGAGCCTGCTGTTCACAACCAGCTTCAGACTCACACTTCCTGTTCAGGCTGTGGTTGAGTCTACATCATTGATTGGCATATGAGCTCTGCTATTCCTAAGTAAGCCTGTTAGAGGAACATTGGTAATGAAGGGGTTTTAACAGCAGAACACACAAAAAACATAAACAAGCTCTTGTGCTGATAACAAGACACAGGAGGAAGTGACGTGATCATCCCAGCCAGGGCTATAGAGCCTGGTAGAGCACAGAGAGATGGTGGATAACCCAGTGAAGCTTGTTTATACAAGCAGGGGATAAGGACTGCTCTAAAGCCAAAAGGAAGCAAAATCAGAACAGCACTGTATGTGGTAATAGTCTTTATTTACCTTTGCCTACATGTTTCAAGCTAATCAATGTGGTGAGAATACCCCCTTCACATGTTTAATGTATAGCTTTAAATATGAGTACAGAGGCCACTGTATGTCTATGGTAATATGTGCAGAATGGTTAGCAATTACATAAACTCACAACCAATTACATCCAATTTCTCACAAGATATGTTACACCACTACAACATTACAGGGATCTCAGATCCAGTCCACGAACTGTTCCAGGGACCACACATTACCAACAATGTACAGTGCCCCCCTGCAGAGAGGAGGTGTACAAATTTGCTTTTCCTTTCATTTTACTATGTTTATGGTTACTTTGGTCAGGATACCTTTGTTATTTTCAACAAGGTCTTTCCTGAACTTTGTTTTGAGTGTGGTTTCAATACAATACCCCAAAAAATGATCCAGAAATTTAAATAGTAATTTTTACTTGTGATACATCTGTATTAGTGAAGTGCATGTAGTTATTGGCGGTCTACTAGCGCCTCTCTGCAGTGAAGCGTTACATGTCCTGTACTGCTCTTTACATGGGCCAGGATGAGATGCTCCTTTGGACATCAGGTGAAGGCTCCATCTTCTTTTTTCTGGTGCATTGTGTATAATATAAAGAAGCTCCGCTCAATACAGAAATGATTTCCGCTTCCAGCAGCTCTTTCTGATGTTCTTTGTTAGTGATTTGCTTTGTTAGTTATCTGCTTAATATTCATTTTGCATTATGTTGGCGACATTTTGGGACTTCAGAACCAGTTTTTCATAGCATTATGGTCTCAACATGCAATGATTTCAACATATGATGGTTAATATGGAACCAATTTATATTGTATGTTTCGGGACTATTGTAGGCTGTGGGAGATATGAAAACTCTGTAGGACCACATTTTTTGGGGCATAGTGGAGGGGGAAAATGTAGTTTCCACCATCAAAATGGATGGAGCTTAACCAATAAAAAAAATAGAATAATGGGGGCAAAGGGTGCAGGTTAACATTTTTTATGTTTAGGCGGCTTTCAAAAGCGTAAAACGGTGCGGCGCATACACCCTTTTTTTAGAAGTACAAGCTGGCCAGCGCATACTTCTAAAACGCTCTGTACCAGCTCCCATAAACATTCACTTTCCGCGCTGGGAATAAGTAACATGTCATTTCTCCCGGCATGCAATATGCGTGTGTTGGGGAGGGGGGCACGTAATCATAGCTCTCAATGAATTATCAGATTTTGCATGATGTAATTCAGGCATATTGCAGCACAATTACGTGTCGAATTACGCCCCACAAAGATGCCATGTGAACATACCCTTTAAGGGGTGGGACACTGTGGTACAATTTATACTATTTACTTTTGTGTCAACACAGTGTTCAAATATTTAAAAATATGGCCTGGCTCACATGTGCATCCATTAAACAATGGGGTTTGGAGGCGGCTGTCATTTTATTACTTTTTTACGCTACTTTTTTCAATTTTTTTGCTGAATCTTTGCCAGAGGCTTTAAATTTGACCTCCGACACAGTCTCCTAGTATTACCAGAATATTCACAAAAAATATCCTGTGTGAGATAAAGATATCTGGGATCAATTTGATGCGCACCATATAAAGTGATAACAGGAATAACTGTTTCTTAGAGCAAAACATATCTAAGGATGTTTCTCTCAGCATAAATGTTACTATTATAGAACTGCTTGGTGGTTGTGGATGTAGTTGCTTTATACAATGTTTTCCATTTTATTTAGCAGTGATCTTAGGCTCTGTTCACACTGGCATTGAATGCTATCTATACCACTGTACTAAATCTGTCATACTCTATTATTTTTGTCATCAAAAGTAATAAAAACCTCCCATGGGACATAAGTTTTCTGGTTTCTATGTTGTGTTATATATGCATGCACATCCAGTTATTGCTCCCACTGTAATGGTTGCATGTATTTTCTATGGTTTTCTGCTTATCTTGTTTCCTAATTAAATAAAATTAATAAACACGAATTAAAAAAAAGTAACTGGATTCCCAATGGAGGCCTGTAGTGCAAGTGTGAACAGATCTTTAGACTACAGGCCAACTAAAATATATGACATAAAGGGATAGGTATTATGTGTAGCTACATTTATTTCATTGCATTCTTTTTTTAATCACTTTTAGGAAAAGAAGACTTATTATATCGATGAGGTTTCAGTGCTACTGTCTGTGGCATCACTAGGTAGGTGTTTCATATGATGAACACAGTCTATGGCATCTTTAAGATTATGAACCACAAACTTCTAGGTCACCATTGACTTAAAGATAAAAACAATACTAGCAATTTCAGATATTACTTATAGATGTATTTCAGAGTTTTTTGTTTCGTTTTTTTAAAATTATTTTCAAAAGGGATAAGGATGGGGGAAAATAGGAAAAAAAGGCACACATATCTCCTGGTCCCCACCACTGCTGTTCTCTCCTTCACTCCGTATCAGTTCCTGTGCCACATGCCATCCACCAGCAGAGGCTTGCACTCCATTCACTAACATGGAGTCCGAGCGTCTCTTATAAGATGGCACACGGCCCAGGAAGTGAAGAGGAACTGACCCCAGGACAGTCCAGAATGGCAGTAGTGGGCAGGGCCGGACTGGGAATAAAAATCAGCCCTGGCACAGTGCCCCCAGCAGCTCACATACAATATCCGCTTAAAAAATTCCCATTGTTCTCGCACCTCACCACTTTCTAAAATAAACTACACTATAAAGCTGCTTTCACACGGAGAGTTTTTGGTGCATTTTGTGCATAAAGGCAAAGCAGTTAATGCTGAACATTTCTGCACAAAAAAAAAACACATCAAAAAATGCACCAAAACCGCTCCGTGTGAGAGCCCCCTACACACAAGTAAAAAAGAAACAGTGGTGCAGAGAAACCCCTGATTCAACATAGAAGTAAAATGACCCCTGACAGCAGGGACTCACCGGAGACGTCATCTCTGATGGGAGTTGTTTTCTTCTCCTTCTGGCACAAACCTCCATGGCGTCTTCCCTTGTTGTTCTCTTCCATTTCTTTCTCTGTCCAGTACAGCATGCAGTGTCCTCTTCTAGTGGTCACTACTCGTCCCTGTAGAATTTACAACAAATACATCTTAGACTCCTCTCTGTTCTAGCACTTTCCTATCAATTCCCCAAACAGCGTATGTTAGACCCTAAAAATTAGAAATTAAAAAAATGACAGATAAGTGGCAGGCAGTGACAGTAAAGCAGGCGCAGGGCCAGTATACAGGCAGACACGGCCACTTATAGGCAGACAGGGACAGGACAGGGACAGTATATAGGCAGGCAGGACAGTGTATAAGTAGGCAGGGCTATTAAAGGCAGCGTATAGGTAGGCAGTGGTATTATAGGCAGCCAGGGCAGGGTATAGGCAGCCAGGGCAGAGGCATCATATAGCCAGGCAGGTATAGTAGCGCAGGCAGGGCATAATCTAGCCAGGCCACGGCTTTATATAGGTAGCCAGGGCAGGGTATCATATAGCCAGCCAGGGCAGGGCATCATATAGGTAGCCAGGGCAGGGCTGTATATAGGTAGCCAGGGCAGGGCTTTATATAGGTAGCCAGGGCAGGGCTGTATATAGGTAGCCAGGGCAGGGCTTTATATAGGTAGCCAGGGCAGGGCTTTATATAGGTAGCCAGGGCAGGGATGTATATAGGTAGCCAGGGCAGAGCTGTATATAGGTAGCCAGGGCAGGGCTTTATATAGGTAGCCAGGGCAAGGCTTTATATAGGTAGCCAGGGCAGGGCTGTATATAGGTAGCCAGGGCAGGGCTATATATAGGTAGCCAGGGCAGGGCAATTATGGGCAGCCAGGGACAGTAAAAAGTAAAAATAAAAATAAAAAAGTAATACTCACCAGGACACCTGCTGCCCCCTCTTCACTCTGGAGCCGGTGGCCGCTCACTGCAGAGAGCGGGGCCACGGAGCAGGCACGCGCTGACGTCATTACATCGTGCGCCTGCCCCGCGGCCTCCTGGGAGCTGAGCAGACGGGATCAGTAGATCCCAGATGCTCAGCCTCGGTCACTGCTTGCACCGCGCGGTGCAGGCGGCGGCCGTGATGGCTGCATGGCTGGGTCAGTGACCCGGCCGTGCAGCCATGTGGCGAGGGGGGCCTATCGGCCCTCTGCCACAGGGGTCCGGTCGCTGATGCGACCATTGTGGCCCCTGTAGCGCGCCACAGACCGGTGCCGGCACTCGGGGCCCGCCGGGGGGAACACCGTCCTCCTCGGCGGGCGCTCCGAGCCGGCCCGCCGGGCAAATGCCCGGTTTGCCCTATGGTCAGTCCGGGCCTGGTAGTGGGACACCGGGAGGTAAGTTTTTGTTTTTTTGTTTTCTTTTCCTATTTTTCTCTATCCTGGCCTCTTTTAATGTTAATTTAAAAAAAAAAGAACTGGAATACCCCTATAATAATGATGAACTGAAATCATGGGTAACACCAGCAATACTAACCACAGGGGTCTAACTGTAACAAAGATGACAGCTGTATGCCTCCATATACACTGGACAGATTGCCTGCGGAAATTTTCTATAGAAAATCTGCCGCAGATTATGATGATTTTACCCCATTCAATTCAAAGAAGTAACATCCACTGTAAATCCACAATAGAAGTTGTCATGCCGTGGATTTGAAGCTCTAAAGGTCAATTTCCACACATTTCTGTCATGTTGGCACGGAAATTGTGAAATCACATCCACATGGCTGGTACTGTAATCTGTTGAGGATTTTCTGTGCTCAAATTGGTGCACAAAATTCATCCAATGTGTGACCACCCTAGAGGCTGAATGCACAAAGGATTTCTGTGGATTTTGTTGTGGATATGTTGCAATTTTTACTACTTTAACGGGGATAGAGCAAAATCTACACTAAAATCTTCTGTGGATTTTGCTTGCTCCCACTGAAGTCAATGTAGAAAAGGTCCAGTAAAATTCACTATGAAATCCACAGCAAATACGTTGTGTGTGCATTCACCCTAATGGCACACTGATGGAGAAGAAGCAAATGATGATTCTAATTACCTATCTTTTGTGTTTTACTTTCAGGACAATGGAATGTTACTTCTGGTAACCTGAAGCTGTTGTCTGCTGATGTTGGATACTCCGTGAAGTGTAAAAGGATACCAACAGTAGAATTAGGGAATACCTTGAAACTTGTATTGGCCGACGTCAAGCTTCAGGCTTTTGAAATTAAAGATGGGACGTTTGGTAAAGGTAAGTGGGCATGCGCAATATGAAAATAGAAAAACAAGCACAGACATAGTGAGCACCAGGAATTACTTTGTTTTTCATAGGTAAGGTAAAATGTGATATTAACAGGATTTTACTGCTGTGTATAACACTGTTTGTAGTTCATGGCTGTTTTATGGTAACAATATCTTTATTGAAATTACTACTTTACTTTTAAAGGGAACCTGTCACATAGTTTATGCCCCCCTTGCTGAAGACAGCACAAGCTAGTGACAGACCTGCTGTTTCCAGCACTGTGTCCCTTATTCTGTAAGATGTTGTAGTTTTAGAGCATTTAATGCTCAAATCTGCAGTTTTGAGCCAGAAAAGAGTCATGAAAAGAGTCAGTTTTTTTCATACCCCGCCCACCTGAGGCTAGCCCCGCCCACCTCAACTGATAAACCTATTACTTTGAAAAGGAAGAAACATGTGAATAACTGCCAAGAGGGCGGAGCTAGCATTTGGTGGGTGGAGCTAACACCTGCTCATGAGTAAGACTTGAGCATTAAATGCTCTAAAACGACAGAATCTTACAGACTAAGGGACACAGCGCTGGAAGCAGCATGTCTGACACTAGCTTGTGCTGTTCTCAACAAGGAGGGCATAACCTATGTGACAGGTTCCCTTTAAAACCTGCATGCAATAAATTCGGCTATGTTTACACAGCACAGGATTACAGTTGGATTTTTAAGTATTTAGAATCTGCAAAAATCTGACTCCTCTGCCCATAGACCGCAATAGAAAATCCGTGCTGTAGTCTGCACAGCACAGACTTTTTACTGTAGGATTTCTAAACCACCAACCCTTTGCTTAAACGTAGAACATGTTCTATCTTCCGGCGGATTCCAGTCACATTCCCATACAGTCAATGTACTGGTGCAACGGTAAATCTGAAAACCGTCCTCGACTTTTGGCGCAAATCAGCACCAAAAACCAGGTTATAGCGATATTAAAATGCCGTCGGATTTTGCCATTTTAACATATGTGGTGTAGACATAGCTTTAGATTCACTTCCCACTGTCTGCATTGTGAGGATACCAGGCGCATAGTTCCCTGTGTTGTAAGTTCCTTCCTCATCTCCTAATTTACTCACTTACCCAAAAGCATGTGATTTCAGCTTCTCTAACGTCTAAAGTTCATCTACTGACACTAGATTTCAATGCAGAAGTCACAGCACACCTGGCATCAAAACCAGAGTAAAAGTCCGTTTGGGTGGGGTAGGGCTATGGAGAAATGTGAGAGGCGGAAGTTTGGCTTGCTGACCCACAAACTGGTCAAAACTAGCAGACATCAGGCTATTCCATAAGTGCTGCCAGCAAGATCTCATGCACAGCAATGAATCTCATCAGTTAGATCTATTCCAGATGTGACGTTTTATCCGCAAATTTCTGCTGTGACTTTCATTTGCAGAAAGAGTCTGTTTTCCAGACAGAAACAAACTGTTAATTCCGGTGGGTGTGGCCTTGGCGATTGTGGGGCTGATGCTTATAATCCTTCTGGTGCTCCTGCTTACAAGAAGAAGGCGGATTTCAGGATATGAACGAATCTGAATCTCTTACAATAATCTACCTTCGCTGATTTCATCGCTGTCATTTAACTCCTTAGGGTGCATTCACATGGTGACTCTTTGGTGCGTTTTTTGCAGAAATCACAGCAATCAATGTTGTGCATTTCTGCAAAAAAGTGCACCAAAAACAGACTGTGTGAAAGCACCCTTAGGCCTCGTTCACACGGCTTATTTCAGAACGTATTTATAGTCGGATTTCCGATGGTAAATACGTTCTGAAATAAGTTGCAGGCAATTTAATATTGCTTTCAATGGGAAATACGTGTCGTCGTTCAGACGACACGTATTTCCGTGCCGTATTGCCACCGCGGATTTGCAGCCGCAATATGGCCGGAAGAACAATTAGCCTGTCAATTATTTGGCCGGATTTTGCGACGGATTCACCCCATATAATGAATGGGGATTGTAAATCTGTCGCGAAATACGTGCCACACTAAGTGACACTTATTTGCAACTGATTTTCAACTGATTTCAGAACGTATTTACGATCGGCAATCCGACGTAAATACATTGTAAAATAAGCCGAGTGAACATCGCCTTACACTGTGGGCTCTGCCCCTGCAAAACTTGCTTATTTTCTCATGCTTTTAAGGTTTTGCTTGGTGACGGTTGATTTTACAATAAAGGGGTTGTCCCACCAAACGCATTGATGGCATATTGATAGGATATACCTTCAATATGTGATAGATGTGGGTCCTATAGCTAGGACCAGCATCTGACTCGAGAACAGGCCCCTGAAATTCTCTGTTTAACACCTCTTTTCCAATGTATGACAACCCCTTTAGGGTAATATAATTCCTGGCCATTTCCAAACTTTGCACTGCAGTCTGTACACTGTTATTATTAAAGGGACATTACCATCATTTTATCACATATTGACAAACAATACGCAACTATTATATGGATTTTTTTAATTTTATTCCGTGGTTGTTTTTGTATATAATTTCTTAAAGTTCGACGTAGTAAATTACTTCCTGATTTGTCTTTGACATCCCCTCTGTGTGCTCCAATAGCACAGCAGTGAGAGGATTGCTTGAAGGTTCTCTTCCTGGCCAATGAAAGTCGTATTCGTAAAAGCAAGAGCTGAAAGCTTGAAGGCCCTCAATGCAGAAAAAGATTATCCCATTATCCTTTCATGCATGAGTCTTGTCATAGCCCTCTTAGTCTAGACTAATCTTATCTATCCCTGTCCAGAGATAAATACAGCATTCATTCTGTTATTACCTACTATTTGTAATGAGATTACATAGAGATAAACGTCAACAACAATAAAGTGGGATTAGTCTGCCTGGCCATTCAGGAGTTTTATCTCTTCACTACTGGAGCTATAAAGGACAATATTTTATATGTTATTTTTAATCACATAGGACTACAGAAATAAAATTAAAAAAATACTGCAAAAAAATTCTAAAAAAAATTGTTTTCTAATAACATTGGTTTTAACAAAAATACTCTTTTCTGATGGAAGTGTTCCTTTAATTATACCTGTGCTTCCAAAGACAATACCCATCTGTAAAATACGGACTACATCCTTGGATTGTAACTTATTTATAATTTTTTTATATTATATTTACATTCAACACTTACACAGTATATAAGTGATATATATATATATATATATATATATATATATATAATCATATTAAAATACAAACTTGCACAAATTAAATATGTACCCACATAAGTTGCTCAATACTGCCTACATAAACCAAAATAATGACAAATTCCCATGCACATATTACATATAAAGGCAGCAAAAGAAACAGATCATAACACATACATCCCAATAAACATTTTGCCAATGCTGTGGGAATCATTATTAAAGATGTGCATTGGAGTATTTGTGTTATGGTCTTTTTAACTTGTTGCCTTTATATGCCTTTATGTCCTATATACATGGGATTTAATTACTTTTATGTAGGCAGTTTTGAGCACTTTATGTGGGTCTATGTTATGCTTGAATGCTTCCTCTTAGGCACTTTGTTATATTTCCATATATGAACTTTCTATATGAACTTCCTACTTGTGTGCAGTGTATTTTTGTAGACATACATTGTTGCTGTTTACACGCGGTAATTTAAGCATTTTCTGTAGCCATGTAGTTAGAATTGTTAAAGATATTAGTATATTTAATGATTTGGATCAATAGAAGTTCCAATGACAGAAATCAAAACTGGAAATGTTATCATTAGATGCCTTCAAAGGGCCTTGAGGCTGTAATTTCATGTGATGATATTGTGGTATAAACTAAATTAAGATGAGTTTTCACATGATATTAAAGGGCCTTTCTAATGTACTTCTGTTAGCCTATATAAGTAACAATCAGGCACCCTAAAATAGCAAAATCAGCCTGACCAGCTGCAGATTTGGTAACCAAGATTGCAGAAAAATCTGCAGCTGTTTCTAATTGTCCCTTTCCTGAACTGGACAGTGCTTATGAAAGCCTTCCTCTCTGTTCTGTCTACTTAGATGGGAGAACTTTTCAAGGGTCCATTCTCAAGATAGGTGAAATTTATGGTTTGTCCTATTCATATGACATAAACATCTGAGAAGGGAATATCTCTTCAAAGGGAACTTGTCACATAGGTTTTTCCCCCTTGCTAAGGACAGCACAAGGTAGTGTCAGACCTGCTGTTTCCAGCGCGGTGTCCCTTACTTTCTGTAAGATAGATCTCTGTAGGTTTTAGAGTATTTATTGCTCAAATCTTATTTCTTATGTGCAGTGTTAGCCCCGCCCACCTGGCAGATATTCATCATGTTTGCTACTTTCAATGTAATTTAGCTTTATTAGTTGATGTGGGGCGGTGGGCTGTATTTAGCCTCAGGATGGCCGCGGGGGCTTGAAAACGGACTCTTTGGCTCTTTTCTGGCTGAAAACTGCAGATTTGAGCACTAAATACTCTGAACCTCCAGCATCTGACAGAATAAGGGACACAGCACTGGAGTCCATCGAGAGCCTTGATCTAAGAATTCATAGCTTGTGCTGTCCTCCAGCAAGGGGGGGCATAAACTATGTGATCAGGGGTTTCTCTTTAAAGGAATGATGCTCGTATCACTTCACATGAAGAAGAGAGCTTAAGGTTTACTTTATCCCTGTTTATGAATCGTGGTGCGCGTGCCCTGAAGTTGGCGGTAGATGTTTTCTGCTCATATTCCACGTTATATATATTCATGCATTGTATTTAACGTACTGTAATAATATCCTATAAAATGTGACCATTTGTCTCATGTTGTGAATTTTAACTTTAAAGATTTTATTGACATTATTATATTATGATAAACACTGCATACTGGAAAGAGAACTGAAATGCATATTTTATGACTTCTTTATTATATTATAGTATTACCTTATTCTTAAATAAAAAATACAAAAAAGACTTTGGCCATATACTTCATTGTCATTTTGAATGAGATGTTGCCCATACAGCACCTATCCACTTTTTGGTTAAAGGTCTCTCAAAATGGGTATCTGCACCAAGTTATTTTACCATTTTGGGGCAATAAATGATTAAATTCCATTATCTACTAAATCTAGCGTGACTACATGATGTACTTGTATGACACACAGCCAGGTCAGCTGCATCAGATACTTCCTCTTTTACTCGCATAAAATGGTGGACTGTCACAGTGTCTTGCAGGTCATTTTGCAGACAAACGCGCACACATATATGTGAAAATATAAATGGCCAAAGTGTTGCATGATCTCCTTTGTTTTTTTCTGTCAGCTGTACAGACCATAAAACAATATTAGGCAGGAAATAAATATGTCTTTTAATCAAAGGCATAACTTGAAGCTCCGGAGCCGTAGTGCAAAAAGTGAAATATGGCCCCCCAGCTACTATGTGCCATTTACAATGCTGGTATCTCCTTATGTGGCAGGAGGGTTTTTGGGCCCCTTCAGGCTGCAGGGCCCGGTAGTGACTGCTACCTCTGCACCCCATG
This sequence comes from Phyllomedusa bahiana, assembly GCA_025379985.1. Lineage (NCBI taxonomy): Eukaryota > Metazoa > Chordata > Amphibia > Anura > Hylidae > Phyllomedusa > Phyllomedusa bahiana. Next base: position 36,094 of record JAODAL010003561.1, read on the forward strand.
TAGCTACTCCCCTGCTTTTAATGTACTAGGTAACATATGAATATTACTCACTACCAAACATAACAGAAGCTTGCTTTCACACTTGAAAGTGTTTATTAGAGCTTAATACTGACATCTCCCCACTGTGAAAAGGCTGATAACAGAGGAACTGTTTGTATTTGTCTGTGGTACAAGTGTTAATTAAACAAATATCATGCATTTATATAGCACTTCTGGGTACTGTAGAGCCTTATATATCATAGTGGAATTTGTGTATATATATTTACACCTGAAAAACAGTTCCAGAATTCAGACCTTTTCTCACTGTGGAAACAACAAAAAGTTGCCCCTATACATTATCGTCTTGACTACAGTAACTCGTTGATTATCAGCCCATATATATAGGCTGATAATAACAAGTGTGTATATATACACTCACCGGCCACTTTATTAGGGTAGAACCATGGATAGTTAGGTTGGACCCCCTTTTGCCCTTCAGAACTGCCTTCAATTTCTTTCGTGGCATGATTCCACACAAAGGTGTTGCATCAGATGCTCTAATTGGTACCAAGGGGCCCAAAGAGTGCCAAGGAAAAATATTCCCCACACCATGACAACCACCACCACCAGCATTGAACGTTGATACACAGGCAGGATGGATCCATGTTCATGTTGTTGACGCCCAAATTCTTGACCCTACCATCCAAATGTACGCAGCAAGATTCGAGGACTCATCAGGACCAGGCAATGTTTTTCCAATCTTCTACGGTCACAATTTCGATTGAGATTGGGGCAAAATTGGTGCTCAGTTTCCTGTTCTAGCTGAAAGGAGTGGCACCCGGTGTGGTACTTCTGCTGTGCTGTAGCCCATCAGCCTCACAAAGCTTCGCGTACTGTGCGTTCAGAGATGCTCTTCTTGGCCTTCCTTGGTTGTAACGGGTGGCTATTTGAGTCACTGTTGGCCTTTCTATCAGCTCGAACCCGTCTACCCATTCTCCTTTGACCTCTGGCATCAACAGGATATTTCCGCCAACAGGACTGCCGCTCACTGGATGTTTTTTTCTTTTTCGGACCATTCTCTGTAAACACTAGAGATGGTTGTGCGTGAAATACCCAGGAGATCAGCAGTTTCTGAAATCTCAGACCAGCCCTTATGGCACCAACAACCATGCCACGTTCAAAGGCACTCAATTAACTCTATCTTCCCATATTGATGCTCGGTGTTGATACTGCAGGAGATTGTCTTGGACCATGTCTACATGCCTAAATGCACAGAGTTTGCCGCCATGGATTGGACTGAATTGATAATTAACGTGGTTAACGAGCAGTTGGACGGGTACCTAATAAAAAAGTGCCGTGTGAGTGTATATATATTTATATATATAGTATATATATATATATATATATATATATATTTATATTTATATTTTATATATATAAAAAATATATATATACACATACACGGGGAAAATACAAATGTATATGGATCGATTCAGAACTCCTGTAGAAATTAATGGGGAGATCGGAGGTAAGTGCTGCGGTCGGCTCGTACCTACCTATGAGCTGACCGGTAAGGCTATGTCTACATAGCACGGTATTCTCGTCAGATTTTCAGTAGATTCAGTATATAGAATCTGCTGAAAATCCATCGGTACACAGTACTGTGTAGACCGCAACAATAAATCCGTACAGATTTTTTTTCCAGCCCGTTTTAAAATCTGCCGGATTTTAAAACATGCTGCATATTCCGCCAGATTGCATTCCATTCAATGTACGGGGCCAACGGCAAATCCAAAAAACCGACCATGTCTTTTAGCACAAATCTGCACCAAAAACAGCGGTCCAAAAATGTTAAAATGCCGTCGGATTTTGGATGCCATTTTAACATTGCTGTGTAGACACAGCTTAATGCAGAACTTCCTTCATGGGAACATCCCTTTAACTGAGACTATTTAACCCATACATCTAGTATAAGCATGAATTTAAATCAGTAAATTACAAGTTATAGTGAATCTTTTCACACAGTGCTATATATCAATCTTAACATCTCCTCCAGTACTTTCAATATGACAAGTGTGCATCACTGAGCAATGCACGTGTATGTAATCAATAATGTTTCCATTCACCGACAGCAGTCAGGAATTTAGTATCTGGTGAGGTTAGAAGGTGCTTAAAATTTCTATTTATATTCAGAATAGTAACTGAGTCAAACTAATTTGATTATGCTGTATAAGGTAATGATGGAATCCTCTGAACTATATATTATTTGGTGATCAATAGAGTACATTGTATTTAGGACTTTTTCTACAGCTCACTGAGATTTGTTTTATCTTTACAGAGGAGATGTGTTCGTATGATCGCAATATCACTGCTGTGGCAATTGCTATAGTTGTAGTTGTTTTAATAGTATTAGGAATAGTCATCTACTTCATTTGGCACAAGAAGAGATCATCCGGATATCAACGAATCTAGACAAGAATTTAAATTGCTGGGAGATAACAATGAAGACCTCAAAAGAACACGACGACAGTGTAGTGATCATTAAGAAAGACAAGTAATTCTAAAGAAAGACAATCAGGTTTATGTGAAAATTTTATTTACAGATGGACAGAAAATATATGGCAGTTCATACAACAAACTCTTGAAGTAACAGTTTGCTGCTGCAATAAGATTTTTTTTCTTGCCTGATTTTCCTTTCAAACAAAACATATCAGAGTCCATGAGTTATACCTTCACTATTATCAGTCCAGTGTGAACAAGACATTACAGTTTTCTGTACATTGCTGGTGCCTACAATGTGACAGTTATCACTTGCAACCATTTCATCTATGTTATAATAACATGTTAACACATACGATATTGAAATATGGTATTTTAGGAATATGAATTGCATGGTACTTTTACATAATACTAGGATATTCCACATAAAATATAACCATTAGTGTCCAGGGATAACTTGTATCCACCAAAGGATATGATTTTAAAGAGCCATCATCAGGTCATATGCACAACCATAAAAAAATAGAATATTTGTTAAATAACTAGGAGCCACATGTATGAAAACAGTCTAAGTCTAAGACTCTTTGTTGCCCATAGCAACTGATCAGAGCTCCTTTTTAATTTCAAAAAGTGCTCTGAAAAAATTAAAGGGGCGCTCTGTTTGGTTGCTAAGAGCAACAAAGACAGTCTTAGACCTAGACAGTTTTCATACATGTCCCACTAGGATTCTAGCATCCAATGTACTTCTTCACTGTCAAGTTTGAATGAGCTGTCTGATGGACTTCATGGAACCTGCTGTGGTTTTGCTTCACTATTGTGTCAGAAACAAGGTCTACAAGAGGACCAGTCCCAACATGAATGCAAAAGAATTTACCAGTATACGTCCCTCTCTTCCCCCTTTACCTATTTATTTGAAGCTTACTTGTCTTTAAGAAAAAGAATGCACACAACCAACCCAGTTATAGTCTATGGGACTAATAAACAAGGTGGAATATAGCCTTGGTTCTGTCCATCAGTCCCATACAACTGAATACAGTGAAAGCATGCATGCTCAACCGCCACTTATTTATTCATTGTCATCAGTGGGCATCACAGCAGTTGGACCTCAAAGAATCATACCTATCCAATGGATAGGTAATAAGTATTGTTCATGGTCCAACCATATTAACAAATCTGTAGCCTGCACCTATGGCAATCTATATCCAAAAAATGGTGGGTTGTAGATTATCACAAGAGCAATTGTAGCAAATTTGATTTTACAATAGTTGTCCCACTCTTCAAATTATTTTGATAAAAGTATATTAGGGACTGACAAAATATTTTATAGGCACATTTATTTCCAATACCATTTCAATTATACATATCTTCGTGACGGATATATTGAAATAAGAACAGTCTATGCACTAGAGACAGGATTGATCTCTTTACAATGCTTTGGAATATGTTGGTGCTATGTAAGTGATAGGAAATTATGAAATACAAATTCAAGGCTCTAGTAGCATCTAGTGGCCATATTTTTAAGTGTTTTAGAGGTTTATAGTGAGTGCAAGGGAACACACAATCTCACACAGTGACTAGTGGTTGCCTGCTGTGGTCATCTAATTGCGCTGAATCTTGTACACTCCCCTACAGTGCACCTCTCTCATGAGGTGGGTAACCTGAAAAACAAATGGTACTACTGGGCATCTGCAAAAAAAATGTTAAGGTCTGTGAAAGATAAGAAATTACTGAGCCAATGTTATTAGATTTATATAAATGAATATACATTGATGTGATATAAAGCTGATATAAAGGATAAAGAAATGCAGATGTTACATTGTTACAATTATTAAAGAACTTTTATCGGGATCGCCGTCCAGGTTACACACAGATTTCAATAGTTTTAAAATTTTTCACACTAATGTTTTTGATGCTTTTTTGTGATCAGTTTTTTAGGGTTAATAATGGCTGTTCATCTCAATAAGACTGTTTTTGTTATGTCTTGTGATAAATGAATTAATAATAAATGGACTTCTGAAATATTTTGGGAAACTACAGATCACGCATTTTCATCATTTTTTTTCAAAGCTCTTTTGTACCAGATTCAACAGAAACCAAAATACAGAACTCAGACTGGTTTGTCTTGGGGAATGTTTTTCTCTTTTGTGCCGGGATCTGCACCCACTTTGTATTAAAGAAAAACAGCGGGAACCTAGCCTATGCTTTATTAATACAACAAATATGTGAATATCTAATCACAAAAGGACATATTGTTTGTATGTTAAACAAATTTTGTAAAAGTTTTGGTGATTTTTTCCCACAATCACTGTTTAAAAGGAAAAAAATCCCATAATCTTGTAAGTAGTTTTCACTGACCACTTTCAGCAGTCTCCATATTATCATCACAGGCAGGATTACAATGAAAAAGATAACACATATACAATATACACAACACTGGAGCTACCACTGATGGTCACAGTTTACCTCCTTCCTTGAACTGGTTACAGACCATACACACAACACTCTCCTATAGAAGTTGACGAGTCATCTCCTGTTAACAAGATCCCATGTCCACACACTTGCTCTCATATATCTAAATGCTGATAAGGCCATAAGGGTGTAATTACGGCCCACAATTACGCCGTGTGGATGGGGGCGGAGCGGGGGGCGGGAAGCGGAGGGCAGGCACCTTGCCAGCCCATAGACTATCATTACTAGACGCCGCTGGTAATTAACATGTCACTTCTCTCCTCGCTCGGCGGATTCGCCGAGCGGGGAGAGGAGACGTAAACCATAGTTCTCTATGAGAACTGTGGATTACCGTAACGACTGGGACGGATTACCGTAATGACTGGGACGGATTCCAGCCCGTAATTTGCGCAGTACGCCGCGAATTACGGGCTGAAATACGTGCCCAAATAAGCCGTGTGAACATAGCCTAAAAGCCAACTAGGCAGTTTCCTCCAATAATATAATAAGTAAAGCTACAATCAGGAAATAAAAACATGTGTCTATATATATGTGTATATATATATATATATATATATAATATATAAGATATAGTATACCACAAAAGTCAGTACACCCCTCACATTGTTTTGTAAATATTGTATTATAGCTTTTTATGGGACAACACTGAAGATATGACACTTTGATACAATGTAAAGAAGTCAGTGCACAGCTTGCATAACAATGTAAATTTGGGTTGCCCTAAAAAAAACCCTCACACATAGCCATCAATGTCCGAACCGCTGGCAGCAAAAGTGAGTACACCCTTAAGTGAAAATGGACAAATTGTGCCTTAAAGGGGTTGTCTCGCTACAATGATTGGGTTTTAATTAAAAGATCTTTAAAAAACAAGCAGCTTTGCAATATATGTACATTACAAATGTCCTACTGATTTTAGTTACCCTGTTAGTAGGAGTACATCACTCTCCAAATTTCTATAGCAGCCGACCTGTTGATCCTTAATCTTACTGCTGTCAGTCTGTATGACTCATCAGCCTTTGAAGACAGTCGAGCAAGAGCCCCTCCCGCACAGAATGCTTCTTGCTGATGGAGGGAGGGGAGGGCTCTGGCTTCTGTGTCCCGTGCGCCTGGATTAACCCTGTGTGTGCCTGCTTCTCCTGCTCTCTACACAGATTGAGCAAGATGAGCTGATCAATAGATGTGACAGCATGACCCTGTGTGTTACTATAATCATGAAGTGTCTGTGGAACTGTCACTATACTAATACTATACAAATCAGGCATGTGAATACATTATGCTGTGCTGTACTAGTGACACATAGTAACACTTCCCAGCTGCCCAGTGTCTGTTCTGACAGGGTTTGTTGTTGCTGGAGATTGGAGACTTGTAAGCTAAGCAGGGGATATAGGAACACATGCATCCCCTCTGCTATTAGCATACACAGCACTTCACAGACCTCTCTACACTCATAGATCACCCTCTCCTGCAACAGACCTAGGCAGGCACACACAGGTTAACACTCGGCAGCAAACCCCCTCCCCTTGCTGTATAGAAGTTACAGAGGAGAGCTTTCTGTGTGCTGAGGGGAGGGGGGAAGAGGGAGCAGAAGAGACAGACCAAGAAGCACACCCCTCAATTCAACTATCAGGCTCACTGACAGGCTGAAAGCTTGTAATGAGACAACTCCTTTAAGTGTTGAACTGGATACATATACTGAAGTTCTCACATCTCTGGTCCCCAGTCACTGCGGTCCGATCTTCTATATTCTAGGGTTTTGGCTGACACGCAAGAGGTTGTGCACCTTTAATTCACTACAGTAGGGAGTAGGGACATAGCTCCTTAGACACCAGAAGTGCAGAGGAGCAGTCACATTGAAGCTGCAGCAGCGGGGGACCCACGAGGTAAGTAAATGTTTTTTTTTCCCTTGTTTTACCCCAGTCTTGAAACAAGGGCTAAATACTGCTTTAGAAAAATCTAAAGCATATTTTAAACAAGTGTAAAATAAGACTTTCTTAGTCCTTTAACAACCTATGACGTATATTTACATCATACATACATCATGTAGCAATCCCAGTACATAGGTGGCGGGTGCCGGCTGGTAATTGAAGATGACACCCACCGGTAACAGTAGGGAACAGACTCCGCAGTGATCGTGGCCACTCCCTTAAACTAAATGAGAAACTGTGTCATGCACTGTTTCTCACTGCAAACGGCACCACCGTGGCAAGATCGAAGGATGCTGAACATTCAACATGGCAGCTGAAAGCATTGTGAAGGATTCCATCGACGCCATGTCTGTGATTCTGGCACTAATTAAGTGCTTTAACTGCCAACTTTGTACATCATTTTGCATTGCTTTGTGTATTTCACTTAGTGTTAGAAATCATGAACCACACTCACCCCAGGAACAATATTATATATTGTAAGCTGCCACTTAGCTCTGGTGCGCCATCTTGGTCTGTCTTGGGGATCCACGCTTGGCTTTCGGATCGCCGTCCTTGGTAGGACGATATTGGCACACAAATCTTCCAACACCGGGGAACATTTTATACTGGCCTCAGCCAGCTTTATTGAGGCATGTGTACAACAGTTTATAGCAAAACCAAAGCATAAAAAGAAATCCTTAGCCGTCTGGCCACTAACTCACATTCAGAGTCCCTCTCTGTCCATAGGTCTATGCCTATCGCACAGCACCCCAAAACTACAGCGTCCTCACTATTGTACCAGGCTTCCCTTAAAGGGGTTGTCTCACTACAAAGATTGCTTTTTATGTTAAAGATCTTGCAAAAACAAGTCACTTTGCAATATATGTCCATTAACAGTATCATACCTATTCTAATATATCCCCTCTTGTATGGGCTTCATGAACTCCTCAGGTCACTATAGCTACAGACCTATTAAACCTCTCATGATAGGCTGAAAGCACTGGTTGCTATAGCTACAGATCTGGCTTCTACTGCAGCCTAGTATAAGTCAGTAAATGCGCCCCTGAATTCAAAATGAACCAAGAAAACAGTACTGAGGTAAGATGAATCAATGTAGTGAGAAAACCCCTTTAAGCCTCTGGGGACCAGAGCTCTCTTCCCAGCTCTGCTGCTCCAAACGTCCAGGTAGCAACCATGTCCTCTCATCACGCATAGTAGTAGGCCTTTAATAGGTCTCCAGAGACCTACCAAAAGCCCATCCTGGAATGCGGGAACAGCCACCCACCCAACACTATGGCTGTCCCGAAAAAGATACCCCATACATAGCTGCCTAGCAGTTATTCTAGCGGCTACTGTGTCAGTAAGCTAGCGTCACTGACCCAATATAGGCAGCTTTACCCCACCGACCACAGGTCCTTGGTGGCGCATCTGCAGCAAGTCTTCAGCTACACGCCCTCTTGTGGCAGAAACATGCAACTATGTGAGGTCGCTCTGCCACTGTGTATGTGTGTGTGTGTATATATATAATATATATATATTGTGTGTGTGTATACATATATATATATATATATATATATATATATATACATACATATATATATATATATATGTGTGTGTGTGTATACATATATATTATATATATATAACAATATATATATATATATATATATATATATACATACATATATATATATGTGTATATATGTGTGTGTGTATACATATATATATATATATATTATTACACATAATTTTATATATATATATATATATATATATATATATATTATAATATATATATAATATATATATATATATATATATACAATCCAATATCAGCAGCAGACTACTAACTCTAAAAAAACTATCAAAAGGCACATAGGAATTTTTGGAAAAGCATCTAAGCTACCTAGAATACATGAAAAGTTTTTGAGGTTCTTAGCTCACATTTTTGATGAAAACTACTTAAGCCCACCTCCCAATCAGCAAGGGAACATTAATACAGATGGGAACCTACACTAATGTTACCTCTCTTAGTGCCTGTTCAGACCTCCACATTTCAGATAAAGAAGGTTCTAGCTACAAGGTACTCTGCATTAATTTAAAAGCCTGTGCAGGTGGGTGGAGTGCAAAAAAACAACGAGGGACAGCCACTCCAACAAGACAATGACCCAAAACATACAGCCAAGGCAACAAAGGAGTGGCTCAAAAAGAAGCACATTAAGGTCATGGAGTGGCCTAGCTAGTCTCCAGACCTTAGTCCCATAAAAAACTTATGGGAGGAGTTGAAGCTCCGAGTTGCCAAGCGACAGTCTCAAAATCTAAAGGATTTAGAGATTATCTGCAAAGAGGAGTGGACCAAAATTCCCCCCTGACATGTGCGTGAACCTCATCATCAACTACAAAAAAAGTCTGACTGCTGTGCTTGCCAACAAGGATTTGCCACCAAGTATTAAGTCTTGTTCGCCAGAGGGATCAAATACTTATTTCTCACTGCAAAATGCAAATAAATGTATATAATTTATACAATGTGATTTTTTGGAGTTTATTTTGGATATTCTCTGAATGTTAACATTAAAGGGGTTGTATCGCTACAAAGATCATGTCTCAGATTTTGGGGACAGTAAAAGTAAGCACTTTTGTAATTGGGTTGCATTACCTCAATCACTTGGTTTAGCAGATATGAGCTTTTCTGTAAATCTGTATTCTATTTCTGTTGCTCCTAGTCGGGACACGCCCCCTTTTCTGTGATTGGCTAGATGGGACAGACCCCGGTCAGATCCCACCCCCTCGACACGCCCACTGCACTGTGATTGGCTGGCTGACATTTCATTCAGCCTGTTGGGATACACCCTGGAGACACCCCCTGCGCTGTGATTGGCTGTCTGCACACTCTGTGTTTACTCCCCTCTGAGCTGTTGAAACCAAAAGTAAAACCAAGGGCTGCTGCCCCTATAATCCTCTCCAAGCTCTAAGGTGAATGATCAGTCTAAATACTGACAGTTTAAGTCACAGATCCCCTCATATAACACAGTGTTACATTCTCAGTTCCTCCATATACCACAGTCTTCTGCCTGATAACAGAGGGAGAGAAGGGGGGGAGGGCAGTGTGTATTTCTCCATATACCACAGATATACAGTCTCCTGTCTGGTAACAGAAGGGGAGAAGGGGAGGGCAGTGTGCTTCCTCACATGTGTCATCAGTTCAGGCTGTGTGTATAACTGGTTATAGCACAGCAAGGAGCTTGTGGAGCCTGGAGATGAAACTCTGCAGACACATGAGAAGCATGCAGGAGGCTGCAGATCTGTCCTCTCCAGACAACCTTCTGCTTCCCTGCCTCACACAGAATGATGATGTCACAGCTTCAGTGAGGGGAGACACGCCTCCTGGCAGGAGAGACACGCCTGCTGAGAGGAGAGACTCGCCCCTGGATTTCAAATTCAATCTCATAGAATTAGCTCAAGAGCACGAACAGTTCAAACGATAACACCCCTTTAACCTACCCTTAAAATTATAGACTGTTCATGTCTCATAGCAGGAGTTTTATAATCTCCTTTAATAAACTTACACAATCAGCAAGGGATCAAATAATTATTTCCTTCATTGTATACTGTATATATATTAAAAGTTCAAATTCCCCCCCATTTACCATTTTACAAATAAATATAAATAAATAGTAAAAAAAAGTTGCACATAATTGGTATTGTCACATCTATTAAAATATAACACTTATCCCGTGCGCTGAACACCGTAAAGAAAAAAAATTCCAAACGCCAAAATTGTTTTTTTTTTTGGTCATTTCACGTCCTCTAAAAATTGGAATAAACATGATCTATAAAGTCATGGGTATTCCAAAATTGTACCATTAGAAAGTACGCAACAGCCTGCCCAAAAACTTTACAAAAAACGCGGAAAAAAACTCGTCAGAAACACAGCAGATTTGGACAAAAAACTGACATTCAAAGCAATTTTTAGGTTTTGATTATCGACAGGTTTTTTGTCCTATGTTGTGTGGCCCTAGCCTTATTTCTAGCACAGGAGCTTGTTTACATTACTTACTGACAAGCTTTAGAGCTCTGTAGCTTTGTGCACTACAGATTATAAAACTCCTGCTTTAATGTCACTTTAACAAGATCATCTAGAATTAGCAGCGCTGATATTGTCAATCACTGCCATAGAACCTTACCAGGAGTCTAAAGCTGGCTGTGTCTCTGTGAAACAGCACGGTGAGAACACCTCTTTAAATGGGTTTTCTCATCAGGCTGTTTCACAGAGCTGGATCTGCACAGTCAGCTTCAGGCTCCTGATCAGGCTGTGGATGTTTCTGCTAATTCTAGTTAAGTATGTTAAAGGAACATTGATGATGGAGGGGTCCTTTCTTATCATGCTGTTTTGCAGAGTCACAGGCAGCTTCAGACTAACACTGCTTGTTCAGGTTGTGAGTGATTCTATAGCAGTGATCAAAATATTTAAGCTCCTCTATAATTAACTGATTTTACAGTGACATAAATGCAGTAGATTTAATCTGTAGAAAGAAAGCTATAAATCTTCAAAGAGTGAAAATAGTTGGTTTTCAAATGTAATCTTGTTAGAGATAAAGACTCTGCTTCATCCAACCATGGTGATGTCAATCCCTGCTCTCTGTCTAATCAGGAAGGGAGATATGGACGATAACCTAGAGACACTTTTGTGCACTTAGAGCAGATAAAATCTCCCTTACCTTACCAGGGCAATATCAAAGGAGCAATGTATTCAGTAAAAGTCTTCATTTACCGCTCCGTACATGTTGAAAGCTAATTGTTGTAGTGAGAAAACTCCTTTAACAGTTAAAGGGATTTTCTTACGATGCAGTTTCACAGAGCCACAGCCAAGTTTACATTCACACATCTTGTACAGGCTGTGAGTGGGTCTATAACAGTGATTGACACATCTGCTGTTTCTACCTATTCCTGTTACACCAATATGGATATTTATAAAGTGTACAGAGCTCTAAAGTGTAAAAGCTTTTTATTTACTTTGTAAACAAACAGTTAGAGATAGGACTCTGCATGATGGTAGATTAGAGCAATGAGAGGTAAAAAAAAGACCAGGGAGAGGTGAGGAAAGATGGTCAGTAACCAGAGAAACTTGTGTGCTCTAAGGGCTTGTTCACACGACGTTCTTCAGATCCGTTTATTTTATCCGTTTTTCAGACCCAAAACGGATCCGAAAAACGTATCTAACAATGTGCAGTGTGATTTACATTGGTTTCAATGTAAAACACACATCTCCGTTCAGACAAGTGATCACTGCTGTGCTTTTACTTGCTTCTTTTCAATGCGTTTTTCGGATTCATTTTAAGAATTGACATGTCAATTCTACTTGCGTTTTACGCAAGTGAAATCCCCATAGGAAACAATGGAGTGCGCTTTTGGAGCCTGAAAAATGGATCCAAAAACGCAACATACATTTGGGTCCATTTTGGACACCAAAAGAGCATCCGAAAAATGCATTGGCTTTAAATTTGTAGTGTAATACACTAAATCGGCCTCTAGAGGTTTCATTTGATGTAGAAGCACTGTTTAAACTTTAGTAACCTATTGTGGAAAGGTGTAATGTAAGAGGCAATCCAATAGATGGCGCTTCCATTATATTACATGTGTTTAAACCTATAACTCACTTTTTAATATGTTTTGAATTAAACAAAAGCAGTTTTTTAGTATAGAATGGGTGTTTATAGAAATTATAGAAGTTTTTAATAATTCTATACTAAAAAACTGCTTTTGTTTAATTCAAAACATATTAAAGTGAGTTATAGGTTTAAACACATGTAAAATAATGGAAATATTGGATTTCCTCTTCTAAGCCACTTTCCACAATAGGTTACTAAAGTTCAAACAGTGCTTCGACATCAAATGAGACCAATTTAGTGTATTACATTAAATATTCTACCTTTTCAAACCTCTGTGGATGGTATCATTTGTGATTAATCATTAATTATTAATACGTAATACTTAATAACTAATAAATAATAATTATTATTAACTATTAATTATTAATAACAATTAATAATTATCAATTATTATTAACTAATTATTATTGACAACTAATAATTATTTATTATTATTAATAATGAATTATTTATTACTAATTAATATTAATTGTTTATTAATGATTCATAATAATTTTTGATTCCTAGTTAGGGTTAGGGTTAAGGGTTAGGGATAGGGTTAGGTTAGGTGTAGGGTTAGGTTAAATCATTAATTATAAATTAATTATCAAAAGGGTGTATTTGGTCATGGAATAGGTTAAATTAATAGATAATTGATTTGAAAGAAAAGGCATTGAAAAAGGAATCCGAAAAACGCATGCAAAACGCGTCCAAAAAAGCATCAGCTGCTGTGTTTTTGGATGCAGTTTTCTTCTGGTAAAAAACGGATCCAAAACATCGTGTGAACAAGCCCTAAGGGTTCGTCTACATAGCAAGCATTTCCAGTCGGTTTTTTGACACGGATTTGTATTTTCAATTCCGTTAAAAACTGGCTTTAAACCATCCCCATAGATCTCAATTGAAAATTCGAGTTATAGTCCACATGCTGCAACTCCTGCCCCCTGTGGCCTGTCTCCTACCCTCTGTGGTTGCAGGGTGCAGGAGACAGGTCGCAGCGTTCAGCAGTTGCACCATCTCATACATCTCCTGTACAGTACACCCCCTCATATATCCCTTGGATAGTACTGTGCGCCCCCCTTATACACAGTACAGTGCTCCCTCTTATACACTTCATGCACAGTACAGTGTAACCCCTCATACATCGCATGTACAGTACAAAGCGCCCCCCCATACACCTCATGTACAGCACAGTGCTAAATCTCCGGTAAAGTGCACCACCTCATACACATCCTTTACAGCACAGTGCACCCCCTGATATATCATGCATATTACAGTGTACCTCCTCATACATCTCTTGTGCAGCACAGTACATCCCCTGATATCTCATGTACAGCACAGTGCACCCCCTCATACTCCTCCTGTACAGTACAGTGCATCCCCTCATACTCCTCCTGTACATTAGTGTACCTCCTCATACACCTCCTGTACAGTACAGTGCATCCTCTCAAACACCTCCTGTACAGTACAGTGCACCCCCTCATACACCTTCTGTACAGTACAGTACACCCCCTCATATACATCCTAGTTGTACAGTACAGTAACTGCTCCCCTATACATCATGATAGTACAGTGTACCTCACCACCTTATACACAGTAAACTGCTCCCCCTTATACACTTCATGCACAGTACAGTGTACCCCCTCAAACTCCTCCTGTACAGTACAGTGCACCCCCTCACACACCTCCCGTACAGTATAGTGCACCTCCTCATATACCTCCTGTACACTAGAGTGCACCTCCTCATACGCCTCCTGTATAGTGCAGTGCACCCTCTCAGACACCTCCTGTACAGTACACCTACTCATATACCTCCTATACAGTAAAGTGCACCTCCTCATACACCTCCTGTACAGTACACCGCCTCATACATTTCCTGTACAGTACAGTGCACCCACTCATACAGTACAGTGCACTTCCTCATACACCTCCTGTACAGTACACCCCCTATACATTACAGTGCACCTCCTCATACACCTCCTATACAGTACACTACACCCCCTCATACAGTACAGTGCACCTCATCATACACCTCCTGTACAACACAGTGAACCTCCTCATACACCTCCTGAACAGTACATCGCACCCCTCATATACCTCCTGTACAGTACAGTGCACCTCCTCATACACCTCCTGTACAGTACACCCCCTAATACAGTACAGTGCACCTCCTCATACACCTCCTGTACAGTACAGTGCACCCCCTCATACACCTCCTATACAGTACAGTACATCCCCTCATACAGTACAGTGCACCTCCTCATACACCTCCTGTACAGTACACCTCCTGTACAGTACAGTACACCCCCTCCTACAGTACAGTGCACCTCCTCATACACCTGTACAGTACAGTACACCCCCTCATACGGTACAGTGCATCTCCTCATACACTTCCTGTACAGTACAGTGCACCCCCTCATACACCTCCTGTAAAGTACAGTGCACCTCCTCATACACCTCCTGTACAGTACAGTGCACCTCCTCATACACCTCCTGTAAAGTACAGTGCACCTCCTCATACACCTCCTGTACAGTACAGTGCATCTCCTCATACAGTAAAGTGCACCTCCTCATACACCTCCTGTAGAGTACAGTGCAACTAATCATACACCTCCAGTACAGTACATCTCCTCATACAGTAAAGTGCACCTCCTCGTACCCCTCCTGTACAGTAGTGTACCCCCTCATACAGTACAGTGCACCTCCTCATAACCTCATGTACAGTAAAGTGCACCTCCTCATACACCTCCTGTACAGTACAGTGCACCTCCTCATACACCTCCAGTACAGTACACCTCCTCATACAGTACAGTACACATTCTCATACACATCCATTACAGTACACCCCCTCATAAAGTACAGTGCACCTCCTCATACACCTCCTTTACAGCACACCCCCTCATACAGTACATCTCCTCATATACCTCCTGTACAGTACACACCCTCATACACCTCCTGTACAGTCCCTCATACACCTCCAGTGCAGTACAGATCACCCCCTCATACTGTACAGTGCACCTCCTCATACACCTCCTGTACAGTACAGTGCACCCCCTCATACACCTCCTGTACAGTACACCCCCCATACTGTACAGTGCACCGCCTCATACACCTCCTGTACAGTACAGTGCACCCCCTCATACACCTCCTGTACAGTACACCCCCTCCTACACCTCCTGTACAGAACAGATCACCCCCTCATACTGTGCAGTGCACCTCCTCATACACCTCCTGTACAGTACAGTTCACCCCCTCACACACCTCTTTTACAGTACAGTGAACCCCATCCCACACCTCTTGTACAGTACAGTGCACCCCCTCATACACCTCCTGTACAGTACACCCCCTCATACACCTCCTGTACAGTACAGATCACCCCCTCATACTGTGCAGTGCACCTCCTCATACACCTCCTGTACAGTACAGTGCACCCCCTCACACACCTCTTGTACAGTACAGTGCACCACCTCATACACCTCCTGTACAGTACAGTGCACCCCCTCATACACCTCCTGTACAGTACAGTGCACCCCTCATACACCTCCTGTACAGTACAGTGCACCCCTCATACACCTCCTGTACAGTACAGTACACCCCCTAACACTTACCTCTTGTACCATACACAGTAAAACTCCCCTCTTAAACACTCATGACAGTACAGTGCACCCCCTCACACACCTCTTGTACAGTACAGTGCACCCCCTCATACACCTCCTGTACAGTACAGGACACCCCCTCATACTGTGTCAGTGCACCCCTCAAACCCTCCTGTACAGTACAGTGCACCCCCTCATACACCTCCGTACAGTCTAGTGCACCTCCTCAGATACCTCTTGTACAGTAGAGTGCACCACCTCATACACCTCCTGTACAGTACAGTGCACCCCCTCATACACCTCCTGTACACTACAGCGCACTTCCCTATAGGTTAAAAAACATTCCACAAACACTGTATGTAAGTTTCAAATCTGTCTCTTTCAGGAGGAGAGATCACGTGGTACACTGACAACCCGGTCACGTGATAAGTGGCGGTGACGTCATGAAGGTCCTTTAGATAATGGGACTATTCGTTGCCATAAAGATAATTAGACAAGAAATAGAGCACGTGTTAATATCATCATCACCTCAGTTTGACGTCAGCGACCCAAACACGGTGTGTCACCCCCTCAGGTGGCAGCGGCGGAAGGGGCGGGTCAGACACCTGCTTGTCAGGGAGACGCTAACATGGCGGCCACCTTGGTGTTTCTCAGCAGACGGCGCTGCCCCGGCCTCTCAGCCCTGCTACATTCCCGGTGAGTGCTTAATAGCTTCTATAAAGCTCCAGGTTATTAGAGCTGAAGACTGCATTCTCAGTGCTGTTCATTGGGTTATAGCACCATGGATACGCCGGTGCCACCATCTGCCTGTGTGTTCATCAGGTACCGGGGACAGACAGATCGAGTGGAGTTGCCCATAGCAACCAGGCCTGTTTATTTACCAGAAAACTGGGAGCTGCCATGTGATTGGTTGTTAGGGACAACGCCTTCCCTTTTAGTTGCACTGTTCTTCCAGGTCGTAGTGGTCATGTGACTTGTCTCCTGTACTGGCCAGATGTTGTCTATGGAACGTCCACATGACACGTCAGAACAATCCTAAAATCTCGTATTTTGATGTGGATTTTAAATTGTTTTTTTCCGCTGGATTAGGGGGCTTTCACACAGCGCAGTTTTGGTGCAGTTTTAATTGTGTTCCAATTAAACTGCCTTTATTACGAGCAAGCTTCTTTCACTCACCTAAACGGTTTGGAAAGTGAGTCATCAATTAGTGTGTGTGTAATCCACAAGACTTCAAACAGTCATTGATTACTTACTTGAAACACCTTTCTGAACAATTTAGACAACTGAAAGAAGCTTGCTGGTACTAAAGGCAGTTTAATAGGAGCGCAGTTAAAACTGCACCAAAACTGCGCTGTGTGAAAGCGCCCTAACAGTCAGTAAACCAGTCTTCTTCCTTTCTATGGGGTTTTGGACACAGATCTGATGTAGAAAAGTTTGGGACCATTTTTTTTTTTACCTAAAATACGGAGGAAGAATGAACATGTTCTAAATTTTTGTAAAAACTGTGATTTTGAAATTCGACCTCAAGGAAAAACCTTGAGTCGTGTGAACTACAACTAAGATCTCCAATTGAGGTGTCTGGGGATGGTTTTACACTTGGATTTTGATGGATTTGAAAATCGGAAGCTGCATCAGAAACTGAGTGTAAATACTTACCATGTAGACCAGACCTGGGCATTGTACGGCCCGCAGGGGGGTGAGGAGGCGGAGGGGGAGCTATCTGAGGCCGGACGAGGGGAGCTTAATCCGCTGTCGCTGTATGCCTGCCTGACTGAGGGGAGCTGTCGCTGTATGCCTGCCCCACTGAGGGGAGTTGTCGCTGTATGCCTGCCTTACTGAGGGGACATGTATCTATATACCTGCCTACTATTTTTAAAAACTTTTTTTTTCTTTTACTTATACATTTAGTCCCCCTAGGGTACTTAACCACTAGGGAGCATGTTTGTCAGTACACTGTTCTGTATTATGTATTACGTATATTAAAGGGGTTGTCTCACTACATTGATTCATCTGACTTCAGTCCTCTTTTCTTGTTTTCACTTTGAATTCAAGGGCGTGTTTACTGGATTCCACCAGGCTGCAGTAGCAGCCAGGTCTGTAGCTATAGCAACCAGTGCTGGCAACCTATCAGTAGAGATTGAACAGGTCTGTAGCTATAGCGACCTGAGGAGCTGATGCAGCCCATACAAGAGGGGATATCTCAGAATAGGGAGGATACTATTCATGGACACATATTGCAAAGTGAATTGTTTTTGCAAGATCTTACATAAAATGCAATCCTTGTAGTGAGAAAACCCCTTTAAGTGTACAAGGGAATTCATGGGAGCAGAAAGATGGCAGCCATGAAAGCCTTCATTAGGCTACTGGCTGCCGTAGCAACCACTTAGCACCATGTTGCGGGAGAGAGGGGGGCGATCAGGGGTAGGAATGGTGGGCAACACCATTCCTCATTTATTTAGATGCTGCGGTCACGATTGCCACAGCATCTAAATGGTTAAACAGCAGAGAGAGAAGCTGTCTCTCTACGGTTACCGGCAGGTGTCAGCTGTATCTAACACCGAGTGAGCCCATGCCATACTCCTTTAGCTTCACCATGTGCTATCATTGCATTACGGTGTCGTATAAAAATTAGTATGATGTGCAGAGAAGCTGGGGTTTTTCAGGTTCCTGAGTGTAGCAGTCATATAAGGTAAGGACATTATACCTTATCACTGTTGTAGTGAATGTGACATCACTCAGGTTTCCCAGAATCCGATCTGATTACATATGAACTGTAGGTTCAGGAGTTTTGATATTATAAAGGGCTCTTGTACATTCACTTGTGGCAAAAGAACAAAGGGAATTTAACAAGGTTTGTATGTCAGTTTTGTGACCTAAATTCTAGCGGAAGTCTAGTATATCTCTTCTGCTATAGATTTCCATTTGAGGTGCACTGGTGGAAACAGAGAGGCAGCGCCTCTGAACAAATCTGGTGCATATTTCTCCAGTAGCCTCATTCATTTATACAGTGCTGTACAGAGATTGTCCTCATTCACATTGCTTCCTGCCCTCATTGGAGCTCACAATATAAATTTTGCATTGACCTATGAGTTTGTTTTTGGAGTGTGGGGGGAAAAATGAAATATCCATAGGAAACCTACACCTGAGAACATACAAGCTCCTTGCAGGGATCTGAACCCAGGACTGAGCACTGCAAGGCAACAGTGCTAACCACCGGTGTCCTTCTGAATGTGATGTCAACATTGCTTCAGTCACATGCCTATAGCAGTCACGTGCCATTGACTAAACTTACGGTTTGGAAGTAAGCACTCTAGAGAGTGACTTGTGACTGTTGCACATTTGGAAGAAAACCAGAGACCGGCGGGAGATTGAGGACAGCGTAGCATTGGGTCTGAGGGGAGGGGAGCATTTTTTTTTTTTTTTTAAAGGCAGCAGTATCATAAAAAAATAACCAGAGAAATGTCGGAATCTGCTGAAAACGTTATCAATTCTGAAAGCCAAAATCCACATAAAGGTTTTTCTCCTGTCTAACTTTATACCGCCTATTGGTTGACTTACTTTATGCAAATATTTCATTCCTAAAAGAAAAAAAATTGCCATTGTTGTCAACTTATCCCTCATTGTGCAGTTTCCAAATCAATATTAGTACGTATGCGCATATGATGAAAAGTGACAATTGACATCAGGCACGGTCTAGAGCAGATCCCAGTTTATTACTCTGACTCCAAGTTTTTATACAAGCTGGTCTTAAGGCGTGACGATATTTAATACATTATAATTGGTTACTTTTACGCAAGCAGTAACCGTTTATCTTATCTTTGTTTTTGTTATACTGCTGGTTGTTTTTTTGGAAAAGCAGACAGTCTGAATTAATATTTTGGTGAAAACTAGAGAAAAACAACTTATCTAACCATTGTTGTGCTTTTTCATCTGCCGTTATGTGTAAGTAGAAGAAACGTTTATTGCATCTATAACTTCAGATTAGGAAAATTAAAGGGGTTGTCTCACTACAAGGATTGTTTTTTATGTTAAAGATCTTGCAAAAACAAGTAACTTTGTGACATATGTCCATTAACAGTGTCCTACCTATTCCTAGGTGTATCCTCTTGTATGGGCTGCATCAGCTCTTCAGGTCACTATGACAACAGACCTGTTTGATCTCTGCTGATAGGCTGCTAGCACTGGTTGCTATAGCTACAGACCTGGCTTCTACTGCAGCCCATTGGAAGCCAGTAAACACGCCCCTGAATTCAAAATGAAACCAAGAAAATAGGACTGAGGTGAGATGAATTGATGCAGTGAGACAACCCCTTTAAGGACTAGGCGTTCCAGGCAGAGCAAGGTCAGCAGCAAATTCCTAAATCTTAGAAATAAAGAACATTTAAAACTTAGTTAAGAATGTTCTCTGACACCGGTGTATGAACCTCCCCTTACGGAGTGTATTACAATGAATGCACAATTTACCAGTACAGATGTTGGTGAATATGGCCACATTATTCATGGGCTTTTCTTGTGACCTTTTATAAATCACTTTCTGTGTAGCACTATATTCTACATGGTCCCCTGTGCCAGCTATTTGCCAATACAGCATTTCTGATAGAAGCAGCCTGGCTTTCATGGCACAGGCTTGCAGCTCAGTATGTTGGGTGGCCTATGTGCAGTAGTTTTATTATTTTCCATGTTGCATGCATGTTATATACCCAGACTGTTGTATTTTGTATGAACATACTGACGTGTATGTCTTCATTTTTTCTAGGACATGTAGCTCTGTTTCCCTCCAATATGCCTCTACAGGTATGCCTTGCTTGTCTTTTGATTACAATATAAACTGATGGTGGGATTCATGATTTTATGATGCTTCCAGAACGTTAGATACCTTGAAAATCCACATCCTAGTAGCAGAATTGAGCCACTGAAATAATCTAAAACATTGTGCGACTCAGCAATGATTCAGCATAATGCTAATTTATACACCCGTGTACAGGTTTATTTAGGAACTATTACAAAAATCATGCCTCAGATGAAGAAGAAAATCTCAGTGGTCTGTAGATATACAGTCGAGTCACATTGTTATGACCACTTCCTATCAACGTCGGCAGCGTGTACCTCATGGAGGAAGTTACATGACATGAGCTGGGTTGGTGGATATACAAGGTATGCGATTGGCTGTCTGTAAACATGTCCTTCCTTGCTGTCATTGGTGAAAGGGACGATTTATCAGAGTTGCAAAAAGGGATAATTAACCCTTTTTAGGACAAGGGTGGCAATATTTTTGAAACTGCACAGTTTATGAACTATTCATGTCCTGCTGTGGTGAAAGCATATCGTAAGTGGAGAAATGGCAAGTAACATGGCAATTGTGGAGTGTCATTGATGGCAAATGTCAACTACGAAGGTGCACAAGGGGGACCGTCAGGCTACAGTGGAGCAGCTTGCTGCCATAATGAACCAGGATGTGGCCAAACGTGTTTCTAACAGTTCGGTAAACTGTAGTGCGTATGGGGCTCTGAAGCAGGCGGATGGTCACTACAACACTGCTAACAAAGCTTCATTGACTGAAAAGGCTTCAATTTTTATGGCAGTATCAGAATGGGACTGCCACTGATTGACATAGGGTTGCCATCTTCAATAAGTCACGTGCTCCATATAATGGCTGGACATTGGTGTTTATTTGAAAGGTACACAACCCAAGTAAGAAATGTTGGAGAACAAACACCCTGCAACCATTGCTGGAAGAACACAAGCTGGTGCAGGCAACAATATGGCCTGGGAATTGTATTCATGGCATTTTCTGGGCCACTCATCCATGTGGAAATCACTCTTAGCCAATTTGGGTATGAATCTATCTATGCAGATCCTCCATACATGCAGGATGTCTTTCCTGGGGTGTATGGGATCTTTCATCAAGATAATGTGACATATTACACGACTAGAAATATCTGACGTTGGTTGGAAGAGCAAGACCAAGACTTTCTAGTACTAACTAGCCACCTAATTGAAGCCAATTGAGCATCTGTGGGACCAACTTGATTGTTGTGTTCGCTCTATGGTCCCTCCCCCATACATCCTTCAGCAGCTGTGACATCCTATCAAGACCTTATTGAGTCACTCCCAGCCCGTCTACCTGCTGTCTGTGCTTCACATGGTGGTTACTCTAGATATTAGCTGGAGGTCATAATAATGTGACTTGACTATGTAGCTTTATCAGCAATAGAATAGTTTATAATATAGAACGTATAAGGATGTCAGGGTGGTGGAGTCATTATGATATATAATAAATTTGGTAATTAGTTCAATGCAGTATATGCTGAATATTTTTTTCATAAGAATTTGGGAAATGTATGAAATGTCCTATACACTGACAGCTGTAAGTTTGCAAACAAGTACAAAAAGTGTACAGTAGAAAATTGGGAACAGGTAATTTGAAGCAATGAGATGAAAGTCAATAGACTGGGCTCTAATGGGTGCAAATGGGTCTGGAAGAATCAAGGGAAAAGGTGGATAACAGATTGTGAAATTGAAGGAACTGTCAAGTTCAGTGGAGGAAACCTGGTGATAGGGGGTTATTGACCAGGATCGATGTTGATCTCAATGCTGAGCTCTATGTGAGTGTCCTACAAGATGAGTTACTTCATACACTCGAGTACTATGGGTATGAAAAGGACGACATAGTGTTCCAGCAGGGCAACGACCTGAGGCATACATCAATGACATTGAAGTAGAGTTGCTGCATTGGTCTCCACAGTCCCCAAACCCATTTGAACACTTGTGGCTATAGTTGAAGAAAAAGCTGTATTCGTGCCCAAGTGAGTTGACCAGTGTGCACCAACATTGGGAACATGTAGAAGAGACCTGGGATCAGATTTCAGTTGAGACATGCTTGAATCTGGTTGAGAACCCAGAAGGATTCAAGCAGTATTGAAAACCAGAAGGTAGATATACAAATAATAAAAATTTTAGATTTTTAGGAGCTAAACAGTAACAATGCAGTCACATGACAAGAATCTGCAGAACTAAACAGATGCTAAAAAGTTAAAAGTCAAATTGATGTATGACAGCCACGATGATTGTCTACCAAATGGTAGTCTCATGTCCAAAGCTCTAGTGGAGGGTAAGATATGGAGCTTGAAAGTCAAAAATTCAAAACAGTGTTACCCCTTTGCTTGTCATTGTGTAAATGTCTGTTCTATTTCTGATCTTAGGATCTAGGCTTTTAGTAGAGATGAATGTGTGCTGCACTTTGTCCATTCTCAGTAAGGAAGCTCCTACGATACAGGTAAGAGGGAAAAGTCACTGGGAAGGAATGCCTTCACTCATCTCAGAAACAGGGCTGTAGAGTCAGTGTCCATTTTGGTGGAGTCAGATTTGGAGTCTGTCAGGGAACTTGAGGCGTCAGATTCGGAGGTTTGACTTGCTGACTCCACAGACCCGAAGGATGTATATGTGTCTATATAGTTATTCATATGAAGCATCTATACCTTAGCTCCGAGTAGGGTTATGTAACACTGCACTGACATATTGGGTGTTGGGTGAAATAGCGTTTAAGTGACTAAATAATTCTGTTACCTTATGCACTAGGCATTGGCACAGGTACGTGTGCATGGGGTATGGTCAATGCCAGGTCTGGCTGCCCAAAGGAGCTAAACACTTCTCTTCATTGTTGCTAGGAATTAGCAGTGGAGAGGTGACATAATGCTATAAATAATAATGACCTGAAAAGTTCAGCATTTTTTGTGGGAGACAAATCTCTGTTTTGTTCCATAGGAAGAAGTAAGATTGAGAAGGTGCTGATTGCCAACAGAGGAGAGATTGCTTGCCGAGTGATGCGGACAGCGAAGAAGATGGGAGTACAATCTGTGGCCGTTTATAGTGAAGCAGACAAGAACTCCATGCATGTCTCATTGGTACTGTATTTTCCTAGATTATACACAGTCCTGGTGAACGTCAAATCCTTGTCATTCATGTTCACACTTATCAGACAGTGTTATGGGTGTATTGTCACCCAGAATGGAGGAGCCATGATGATATCGAGTGTACAGACACTGTGCTTCCACCCAGTCACTATCCAAAAACTTGTAGCATGAGATTAATGTAAGCGATTTCTAGTCATGAAATCTGAAGCATTGCCCCAGGGGTTTTGGTCACTTTCGAGCATGATGTAGTACTTTTAATTGAGGAATTGTCGGGGGACCCATGTGCTTCCATTAAGTTCTTACAGGTCTTGTCCTTTTTAGGGCTAAACTTCTCTTGAGCTTTCACAGGTTTATACTGTATTGAGCAAGATATGGTATGATAACTACGGGGAAATGAGTGTATTCTACAGTACTCCACCGCTGGGCTATTCCCCTGTTCATATGGGACAGATTCAGACCACCAAAGAGATGATAGTCCGGCCAGGTTACCTGCTCTGTAGGTGTTAATAATGTCAATGCCCTGCATGACTGGGGTGGTCTATAAGATAATGTGTGACGCTGTACAGCTATATACTATGTACCAGAAACTAGGGCTGCATACACACAACCCACCGAAAAATATGGGTCTTACACAAACAGAATATACAGATAATGGGCCTTAATTATGAAAATTGGCTAAAGCTTAAGACTGTCCATGTTGTCCATAGCAACCAATCAGAGCAGAGCTTTCATTTTTCCAGAGCAGTAAAAGTAATGAAAGCTGAGCTCTAATTGATTGCTATGGGCAAAAATAGACAGTCTTAAGCTTTAGGGTATGTGCACACGATGTATTGCGGTGCGTACAGTACGTGCCGCAATACATCGTGTGCGTCGGGAGCTCCCGCAGCGCGAGGTGGCGGCGGCCGCCGCCCCCATAGACATGCATTAGTCGTGCCACGTAATCTTATCTCCCCACATGTACAATATGATCATATTGTACGTGCGGGGGGACGAGGCGTAATCCATAGTTCCAAAATAAGCCGTGTGAACATACCCTTAGACAGTTTTTATAAGCGAGGCCCATTATCTGTATATTCTGTTTGTATAGGATCCATATTTTTTTCTATGGGTTGTGTGTATTCAGCCGTAATCTCTGGTAGATAGCATATAGCTCTACAGCATCATTCACACATTATTTTTTAGCTCTATTTGCTGCTGTGCAGTACTTTGTTGGGTGCTATATCTGCACAGCTTTTTTAGCATCACTTCTGGGGGGAAAAACCCATCTGGTGGAGCCTACCATATTCTTTTTTTTTCTGTTGAGTTTGTTTGTCGATGTGTATCAGGCCTCCCTTGAATGCTTTGGTTTCACTATTGTTATGTTCTGAATCCCCCCCCAAAAAAAAAAAAAAGACAATGGGGCTCATTTATTTAGGTAATTGCGGTTCTGGCACGGTTTGCTGCAAATATATACCTGTTTTGCACCACATTTATTATCTCTTTTACACAGTTTCTAGACACTTCTGCAACTTGTCTGACAAAAAGGGGTGTGACCTTAGCATGCAATGCTGTGAATCCAGAAACATTTATCAACAGTGTGATATGTGGTGCATTTTAAGACTGTTTTATACAGCGTTTACACTACGTATTCAACAGTACTGATCCACACTGGTGTTTTCTTAGTGCGTTTACTTTTTACATGCTGCCTATTTAGATAAAAATTTTAATCGATAATTGATTTTTCGTGGCAATCTCTAATATTTTACTTTTTCAGGCGGATGAAGCATATCTCATTGGACCCGCTGCTTCTCAACAAAGTTACCTTGCTATGGACAAAATAATGCAAGTAGCCAAAACCTCAGGTGCCCAGGTAAAATGTTTCTTCATTACTGCAATGTAAGCGCTCATCCCCCGGCACTGGTTTTCAGATGGATTTACAGACGGGTTTCGGATTTGAAAACCGTCTGTGAACTGACTGTCAACCTTTTACATTGATTTAAATAGAAAATTTGTGCAGCAGTCCACACTGTACGGATTTTCTGCCAGATGTTTTTTTACACCGCCGGCATAACAAACTTAAAATATGTTCATTCTTCTGCCCGGTTTTCGGGTGGAATATGAATAGTTCAATGTGAAGGGGGTCAGCTTGAATCCACAAACCGCGAATAAAAGCCATCCCCCCTACGTGCCAAAAAAACCAACAAAATACCAGTCAGATAATCTGACCGGTATTTTGTAATTGCGTGTGAACGCACCCTTAAAATACTTTGTAGTAATGTTTTTGTACTATTGGGGTGTATTACTTGTGTCAAAACTGCATGCAATTTAAAGCTAACTATTGTGATTTTTATATGTGGCGCTTGTTTGCATGGTAATTACAGGTGAAACACTTTTTTACATATTTTGCTTTGACATCAAAGAAACATGCATGCATTTTTTTTCATGTGTGGTTTTTCTTCATGTGCACACTTTTGGCAAATACCGATGCCATTTGGTTTACAGTTAGGTACATGTAATTTTGGAGACTCACACAAATTTAGTTATATAATGGACATAAAGTCTAGACTTTCAGCTTTCATTTGAGGGTATCCACATTAAAAGTGGTTGAAGGGCTTAGGAGTTTCAGCTCCTTAACATGTGCCACCCTGTTTTTAAAGGGACTAAAAGTAATTGGACAATCAACTCAAAGGCTGTTTCATGGGCAGGTGTGGGCAATTCCTTCATTATGTCGTTCTCCATTAAGCAGATAAAAGGCCTGGAGTAGATTTGAGGTGTGGTGCTTGCATTTGGAAGATATTGTTGAGAAGAAAACATGCCATCAAAAGAGCTCTCCATGCAGGTGAAACAAACCATCCTTAAAGAGAACCTGTCACATAGATTATGCCCCCCTTGCTGAGGGCAGCACAAGCTAGTGTCAGACCTGCTGTTCCCAGCACTGTGCCCCTTATTCTGTAAGATGCTGTAGTTTTCGTGTATTTAATGCTCAAATCTGCAGTTTTCAGCCAGAAGAGTCCTTCAGAGTGTGTTTTTTTTTTCATACCCCGCCCACCTGAGGCTAGCCCGGCCCACCTCAACTGACAAATCTATCACTTTGAATAGGTAGAAACAGGTGAATAACTGTCAGTGGGCGGGGCTAGCCTTTGGTGGGTGGAGCTAACACCTGCTCATGAATAAGATTTGAGGGGTAAATGCTCTAAAACTGCTGCATCTTACAGAATAAAGGGGCACAGTGCTGGGAACAGAAGGTCTGACACTAACTTGTGCTGCCCTTAGCAAGGGGGGCACAACGTATGTGACAGGTTCCCTTTAAGCTGCGAAAACAGAAAAAAACTAAATTGCCACAATATTAGGTGTGGCAAAATCTACAGTTTGGTAAATCCTGAAAATAAAGAAAGCACTGGTGAACTCATCAATGCAAAAAGACCTGGACGCCCATGGAAGACAACAGTGGTGGATGATTGCAGAATAAGGGTATGTTCACACGGCTTATTTGGGTGCGCTTTTTGCCGCGTATCGCGCTTTATATGTGGCAAAATGCACCCCACAATTACGGTAATCCATAGCTCTCATAGAGCGTGGGGGGGCAATTGACACGTGCTTCCAAAACACCCGGCATATTGTGGCGCCTGCTATACGCGCCACAATACACCGTGTGAACATACTTTAATTTCCATAGTGAAGAGAAACCCCTTCACAACAGCCAACCAAGTGAACAACACTCTCCAGGATGTAGCCGTATCAGTATCCAAATATACCATAAAGAGAAGACTGCATGAAAGTAAATAAAGAGGGTTCATTGCATGGTGAAAGCCACTTATAAGCCTCAATAATAAAAAGGCTAGAAATAAAGGGATTGTGTTTTAAAAAAAAAAAAAAAACTTTAGTTCCTCACATATTTATGCAATCATTTTGTTCAGCCCACTGAATTAACGCTGAAAGTCTGAACTTCAACTGCATCTGAATTCTTTTGTACAAAATTCATGGTGGTTATGTACAGAACCAAAATTAGAAAAATGTTGTCTCTGTCCAAATATTTATGGACCTCACTGTACCTGTATTGTCCTCACTTGGCGGCGTATATCATCAAAAAGGTAGTGTAATGTACACCTCAGTGGAGCCATTAGACATAAAGACCAAACATAGCCTTGTTTGGATTACTTCTTGTCCACTTAACAGTAGTATACAGTTTATGGACCGGACAGAAAAGTATGCTACACAGTTTTTGGCTGTCAGGGAGTTCTAGTAGCTGTAGATTCCCAACAGGTAGAGAGCCACATATTGAATACCATTTCCACAACTGGTTACTTTGGTGGTGTGCCATAGTCGAAATCTAAATGTGGCTTGGCATGATTTTAACTACATGGCACGTTACTAGTCAATACACCCTTAGGCCTCGTTCACACGGCTTATTTCAGGGACGGATTGCAACCGTTTTGCACGCCGTACTGCGCTGCAATATGGCTGCAATCCGTCCCAGGCATTACGGTAATCCACAGTTCTCATAGAGAACCATGGATTCCGTCTCTCCTAAAGTGACCTGCACATTATCCCGGCGGAATACGCGCCGTGGATAATGCATGTCTATGGGGCCGGGGAGCTACGCCCCCGCACCGCCCCTTATTCAAGCCGGAATTGGGGGCGGAATCCGTCCCGCAAATACGGCTTGAATAAGCCGTGTGAACCAGCCCTTAGGCTTGTGTCACACTGAGAGTTTGTGGAGAAAAATGGCCAGTTTTGTGGCACTTCGCCTGTCTTACCTGGCAGTCAAAAAAATCACGTCTATGAACCGTTTTACACATCTGATCCCTTGCAATAAAAATTAGTTGCAAAAATTTATTGTATCACTACATCTCAAGTGATGAATCAACTTTGCAAATCTAAAAATTTTCTAACTCTTTGAGTATAAAGCTTTTATGCAGACGTGTCTTAATGGTTACAGATAACAAACTGTGTAGTCTGATCCTGAAGTTAGATGTTGCTCCATCCCACACGTCCTTTCTTCTTGCTAACTTAAAGGTAACTAGTTAGAGAGAAGATGGGCAATTTCAGTTGAACTACCCAAAATTTTGTTGTCCTTTCAGCTGACCTCTTGCTCCCCTGCTTCTCCCATAAAGATCAGCTAAGGCTGACTGCTAACTACAATCGAAAGAGGTAGAAACTGGTGCCAGATAACTCCTGGGAGAACTAGGGATCAAACCTATTGAAATGCAACATGCTTAATCCTTGTTATCCTATTATTTTGCTGCCTCAACACCACTATACATATATTTAAAAAAAATAATGTATGTTCAGTTTTCCTATGTTGGTAAATTA
Organism: Phyllomedusa bahiana; assembly: GCA_025379985.1. Classification (NCBI taxonomy): domain Eukaryota; kingdom Metazoa; phylum Chordata; class Amphibia; order Anura; family Hylidae; genus Phyllomedusa; species Phyllomedusa bahiana. The sequence goes on from JAODAL010003561.1 coordinate 65,391, forward strand.
TTTAGTTCACCCTGAGGATGTCCAGCATAGGTCTGTGGTAGCTACATACTAATCCCACAAAATTATTGCCTTGCATTGCTCGTTTTCAAATTGGAGAGGTTTTCCCACAAAGTAAAAAACCCTGCACTGGCAGCAGGCCGACTGTACATGTGAATGAAGAGGGCAGCGCTTGCAGCCATCCTCCTCATTCACTTCTATGGGAGCTTTACAAAATAGCTAAGTGTCTGCGCTCGGTTATATTGGGAAGCTTCCATAGAAGTGAATGAGGGGTATGGGTGAAAGCGCCGCCCTCCATATTCACATTTACAGTACAGTGCAGAGGTTTTTACTTTGTGGTAAAACACCTTTTAAGCAGTGACCACAAGATGCATATTCATTTTTATGTATTGTTTTGCTAATGTCAACATTATTATGTTATAATAGGCTGTTCATCCAGGTTATGGCTTCTTGTCAGAAAATACAGAATTTGCCGAACTATGCAAAAAAGAGGATATAATTTTTGTAGGACCTCCATCTTCTGCTATCCGTGACATGGGGATTAAGAGGTAATATTCAGCATGCTGCTTCTGGAAGTTTACATGATTTTGGTAGAAAAGAGAAATGAAAAACTATTTTTTTTTATTTTTTTTTTTCTTCCAGCACATCAAAGTCAATCATGTCTGCTGCTGGTGTCCCCATCATAGAAGGGTATCATGGGGAAGACCAGTCTGACCAGCACCTTAAAGAACAAGCTATGAAGATAGGCTATCCTGTAATGATTAAAGCTGTCCGTGGAGGAGGAGGCAAGGTATTTTATTTTTTTATTCCTGTGATTAACAAACTTATACTACTTTTGACAGCAGTATATGTCGGGGCATGATGGCAAATAGAAGAGAAGAAGAATACTTACTTCCTGGACGCTGTCGTTCCATCACCGCGGCCGTCCCGGTGATCCTGGAATTAGCTTTGAGCGTTCATCATTCACGTCACAGGTGCAGCAAATCTCAGTCCACAGCAGTCACATCAACGTTATGGCCTGTGATTGGTGGCACGTGTCATGTGAACAATGAACGTTCAAAGCCACTGCCGGGATCACCGGGTTGGCCACAGCAATGGAACGACTGCATCAGGGAGGTAAGTATGCTTCTCTTCTATTTTCTTTAAAGGGGTTGTCTCACTACAATGATTGGGTTTTAATTAAAAGATCTTTAAAAAAACAAGCAGCTTTGCAATATATGTTCATTACAAATGTCCTACTGATTTTGAGTTATCCCTGGTAGTAGGAGTGCATCAGCTCTAGCCACCGACCTGTTGATCTTTATCTCACTGGCTCAGTGCTGGTGACTCATCAGCTTCTCAATACAGGTCAGAGCACAGAGCCCCTCTCACACAGTATGAGGCTACTTGTGATGCTTCTGCAGGGGAGGGGGAGGGCTCTGGCTTCTGTGTCTGTGTAGCTGTGCTATCTGGATAACCCTGTGTGTGCCTGCTCTCTACACAGATTGAGGAGAGCAGAGGTGAGGCTGATCTGTGGTCAGTACGATGTGACAGCAGTGAAGTGTGTTACTATAATCATGATGTGTCTGTGAAGCTTTGACTATACTAATAGAACAGATCAGGGGGGCATATGAACGGTTCATATCCCTCCCTGCTCTGCTGTATTAGTGACACATGGTGATTATAGGAACACACTTCACAGCTGCCCTGTGTCTGTTCTAATGGGAGGACAGTGTTTGTGTTTGTTGTTGCTTGAGATGTACGTGGAGATTTGTAAGCTAAGCAGGGGGTATAGGAACACTTACAACCCCCCTGCTCTGCTATTAGCATACACAGCTTCACAGACCTCTCCACACTCATAGATCAGCCCTCTACCTACTGTCTCCTGCATCTGTGGAGAGGAGCAGCAAGAGCTCGGCCACAGCATCAGCACAGTGCAGCTGATCAGGCAGTGAGCAGCCTGCAGCAGACCTAAGCAGGCACACACAGGGTTAACTCTGACAGCAAATCCCCTCGCCCTCCCCCTGCAGTCCAAGGAGGAGAGCTGTCTGTGTGCTGAGGGGAAGAGGGAGGAGAAGAGGCAGACAAGAAGCACACCTGTGAAAAATCCTATGCTGCCAGACACACTGAGGTAGGCTGAAAGCCTGTAGTGAGACAACTCCTTTAAGGCCCGACAGACTAATGAGCGTTTTCTGCTGTCTGAACAACCCTTTAAGCCTTTCTTTGGTATCCCATCCTAAGAATTTGATATATCCTGTAGATGTGACCTCAAAGCTCAGTATAAAAATGTTTAATAATTGCACAAATTTGTCTTGTTTATGATGCAATTTGCTTGCAAAATGGCTGTTATAAGGAAAAATGGACCATCAGAAAGTTCTGTCAGTATATAAAGGCAGATTATAATAATGTGTTCACATGGTTTTGCAAGGTGATTTCTAATATCCTATTTATTCTGCAGTAAGGAGGCATATTTCCTGTGATCCAGAGTATTTGATAACAAAGGCAGAAAGCTGTTTTCATAGGCTGATGGATCCTATAAGTTTATAATGTACGTGACTGCTTATGTACACTCCTCAACACCAAGAAGAACGAGCAATAAGGGTATGCAAATCAAGGAAGTAGCAGGTGTCACTTAAATCTGCAAATTATTACATGTTCCAGCACGTAACTTCAATCTGTGGCTTGTAGAAGAAGCATAAAATCCAGATTGAAAGCAAAACTTTTTAGCTACATATAAAAACCTCAAACATCAGATCAAGCGGTGTAGGATGAGTGTGCGATGCCTCCTGTTCTTTGGTGTGCCAGTCATCACCACTTGTCGCAAAGTGAGAGGGAAAGAATCCTTAAACTGAGAGATCTTGGTTTCTCTCTCTGGCCGAGATGTTAGGACTTTTCATTGTTGTGTGCCCTGGTGGTTGGGAGAATAACAAACTGAACTGACAGCAAGAGGTGCATGGAGGTGAACTTCCGCTCAGACAGATTGTATGATTGGAAGAATGGCTTGTAGTGATCCATTCTGTGCTACAAGTGAAATTAGATGTCACATCGCAAACCTAGGGTGGCAAACAGTGTTGACACAAACCACTAAGTCATTTGCATGACATGGAGCTAAGAGATGCCCAGCTACAGGTGTTTCATTGACTTCATGACTGCTCTCAAAGTCTGATTGTGCACAATAAAGGCTGAAACGGAGGGCTTTTCTCCGTGTTGTCTAAGACACAATGATAACCAGCGATTGGTCTGAAGACCACGTGGGTAACGCCATGAAGAATCCTTCAGAAGGGAATGTCACAACAACAGTGTGTAAGTGCATGCATTTCTGAGCATGGCGCTCATATTTGATACTGATAAAATTCCAAGACTTTGCCTTATTGGTGTTGTGAGTGTATGAATGTTAAGGAGTGTATGTTCATGATGCTGCAGATTTAAGGACACTTAGGCTATGTTCACACGGCTTAAAATGGGACGTATTACAGTCCGTAATTACGCACCGGAGTGCGCGAATTACGGCTGGAATCCGTCCCAGTCATTACTGTAATCCACAGTTGTCATAGAGAACTATGGATTACTTCTCTTCTCCCTGCTCGGCGAACACGCCGAGGGGGGAGATAAGTGACATGTGAATTACCAGCGGCGTGTACGTGCCGCTGGTAATGAAAGTCTATGGGCCGGCGAGGTGCCGGTTATTACGCCCCGCAAATAAGCCGTGTGAACCCAGCCTAAAAGGGAACCTGTCAGGTGGTTTATGCTGCTTTATCTAAGAGCAGGATGTTGAGAGAGAAGCAGGGCTCTGGGATATATAGGATTTGATGCGGAGTTTCTGAGTAAAATGCAGAGAGAAATTCTTAAAAGGGAAACTGAAAGTTAGTGATTGACAGTTTGCTCTGCATACACATTAATACGGGGAAAGTTGTCACTTATTGTATGTTGCTGGGGTAAGCAGAACACCCACTGCCTCTTAGGCCATGTTCACACGGCTTATTGCCGACGTAATTGCGGGGACGTATGCCGCCCGCAATTACGGCGGCTGCCGTGCAGCGGGGGCGGGGGGAGGAGCGGCAGCTCGCCAGCCCCATAGACATGCCTTATCCACGGCGCGTATACGTAATCCATAGTTCTCTAGAGAACTGTAGATTACTGTAATGACCGGGACGTATTTCAGCCCGTAATTCGCGCAGTACGGCGCGAATTACGGACTGAAATACATCCCAAAATAAGCCGTGTGAACATGGCCTTAGAGTCCAGTCAGGATTTACTCTACTTTTTACTCCAATCCTGCTCCAAATCATATGAACTTGTATATCACAGAGTTCAGCTCCTCTCCCTCTATCACGTCTACATAGGGCAGCCTAAACCACCTGACAGATTTATGACTTTTCTGGCTGAAAACTGCAGATTTAAGCACTAAGCACTTCAGCATACTCGAAAACTACACCATCTTACAGAATAAGGGACACAGCGCTAGAAACAGCAGGTCTGTCACTAGCTTGTGCTGTCCTCAGCGAGGGGACATAAACTAGGTGACAGGTTCTCTTTAATTCTTATCTTATAAATCTGAAGCTGACAATAAACATTAATGCAGTCTTCGGTAATACTATAGGCATTGGCTATACCGAAAAAAAGCATCAACTCTACGGGACAATCCCTTAGTAAACATATAATGACTATACTAAAATCTTACTCTATGTATGAACTCTAGGGTATGAGAATTGCAAAATCCGAAGCGGAATTTGTTGACCAATTGGAGTCCGCTCGAAGAGAAGCAAGAAAATCATTTAATGATGACGTCATGTTGATTGAAAAGTTTGTGGACGATCCAAGGTAAAGGCACCCCTACATAAACTAATTACTGCCTTAGTTATCACTAAAGTCCACAATCATAAATGTACACCCTTATGACTAATAAAACCATGGGAGCAAATTGGGAGATTGGCTGAAACCTTGGGAATAACCTAGCAGTGTCCCCAGTTTGCAAGGATGCTAGGGATTGTAACAGCATTACTTACATACTTCAGAAGTGGTCAAATTATGAAATCCTGGGATAAGACTTGTCTCATTGATACAGGGTCATTGGACTGAGTTTGATAAATGAAGTAAGAAATATACCATAAAATCTGATGCATTGGTGTAAATACGCGCCCTTTATACATGTTTCAGAGGAAAGTACACTAAAGATGGCCATATACATATGTTTTTGATTATCAGGAATATGGCTGATCAATCCTCTGTAAGGGTATGTTGACACAGCATATTGTGGCGTGTACTTCTAAAGCACTGGGGAGGGAGGGGCCTATAGACTTATATTATCCACTGGCGCGTAAACGCCAGGAAGAAGAGACATGTCAATTCTTTACCGCAGCATTCAATACGCGACAGAAGATGACTGTAATTCATAGCTTTCTATGAGAGCTATGAATTACCATAATTGCGGGCCTAACCAAGGGAACCAAAAATGTACACAGTTGGCATTTGTAAAAAGGCAAATGATTTCGCCATATCCTTTTATTTTCAGCCAACTTTGGCCAAAAGAATCTGGCCTGATGGATCAGATTTTTAGCAGGCAGCGGTTGGCTGAATTGGCCAAAGTGTACATTTGAGTACCTTTTATCTCCTGTGCAGAGGCAGCTTTTCCGAAAGTGAAAGCAAAAGTTTAAATTCTCCATTGACCGATAAACAGCAAACTAAAAGTGTGAACACCAACTGAAGTCTTTTTCATAACTGAATAAATATTGTTATTGTGGATATTATTTTCATAACTATACAGTGATTCCTCAGGACACAATATTTGTACCTTACAATGTCCCAGGAAAGACCATTGTATCTTTAAACCACACTCATCATACAATGTCACAGACACTGCGATCTGCAGCTCGTGTTTGACTGGAAGATCCAGCCAATTGTCATGAGTTTTTTTTTTACTTATTAAACATCTGTATTATAAAAGCACATGCACTGATTGACAGTCTAGTAGCACCTCTCTACAGTACAGTGTGATACTACATGTTCTGTACTGCTCTTTACATTCACCGGGATGAGCAGCTGCTTTGGGCACCAGCTGAGGGCCTGGTACATTATGTATAAAGTATGTGATCCAAAGAAGCTCCTCAAAATAGAAAGTGATTTCCAGCTTCAATGAGCTCTTTATGACTGTTATATATTGCACTTCATTTTGCGCTAACTGGTGAAATCTTGGGGATTTGGAACAAATTACCAGTTTTCCACAGAGTTGTGGTTTCAACATACATTGTTCGTCTGGGACCAATAAATATTGAATGTTGAGTCATCAGTTTATTTGAAAAAATACTACACTATCTAATTCTGCTTTCTCTTTTTGTACCAGACATGTAGAAGTCCAAGTGTTTGGTGACCAACATGGAAATGCAGTCTATTTGTTTGAGCGGGATTGCAGTGTACAAAGAAGACACCAAAAAATAATTGAGGAGGCACCTGGGGTAAACCTGCCACTGTTGTAATAGTGGTGGACTGTTTAATTCAGTCTAGGGTGACAAGTGCTATAAACAAACATTTCTTAATGACCTATTTAAAGGGGTTGTCCACTTCCTAAAAAAAAATAAAAATAATAAAAAGCTCCTATTAAAGGTCACAATAGCTTCTTAAAGGGGTTGTCTCACTACATTGCTTCATCTTACATCAGTCCTGTTTTCTGGTTTCACTTTGAATTCAGGGACATGTTTACTGGCTTCTACTAGGCTGCAGTAGAAGCCAGGTCTGTAGCTATAGCAACCAGTGCTGGCAGCCTATCAGGATAGATCAAACGGGTCTGTAATAATAGCGACCTGAGGAGCTGATGCAGCCCATACAAGAGGGGATATCTCAGAATAGGTAGGAAACTGTTAACGGACATACATTGCAAAGTGACTTGTTTTTGTAAGATCTTTAACATAAAAAGCAATCCTTGTAGTAAGACAACCCATTTAATAATTTTTTTTTTTTGTGGACAACTCCAATGAGAAAACACTTTTTTTATATAAGGTATTTCTGCAACTACTGGCGCAGAAGTACATTCTAAAGCACATGGATTTCTAAATACTACATTAAACTTTCAGTCCTATGGTTAAATAAAAAAGGAAAGTCAGTCTGTGTGTAATTATGTAACCATTGACGTCATGGGTTCCGTTTTCATGGATCCATTCTATTCTAATGTATTGTGATCTATCACATTGTCTTAGCATAGCACAAGTGATTGTTTTTCCTATCGGGAGAAACGATTATCTGACACTGTAGAACCATGACAACAATATAAGTAGGTTTTCACTTAGAATACTTTCTTGCTTTTTGCATTTCCAAACGCTGAAAGTTTTTTGTGTGTTCATATTAACTTAATTAGGTGCGTAATCCCTGCCATTGACCAAAAATAATTTTGTATATATTTAAATTTCTGTAGCCTGGAATTAGTCCTGAGGTAAGAAGGAAACTTGGAGAAGCTGCTGTGAGGGCTGCTAAAGCTGTTAACTATGTGGGTGCAGGTACGTCTTTATGTATAATGCTGCTAATAGATGTTTATATGATAAAGGGGTTCTGTAGCTTTCATCATTGATGAGACTGGGAACACTCATTTTGGTGTCTTAAAAATTGGAACAGTTTTGAGCATGTTTGGGGCGCTGATTCAGAAAATGTCCCCTGTTTTTCCCCATCAGCTTTAGTTTTGGAGATCCAACATTGCCACCTTACCAAGTATTTGCTGCTGAATGTAGTGTTCACTAAATTTTGTACTAAAGAAGTGTTGGAAATTCATGTGAAACCGAAAAGACAGATATTAGAACATTTTAAAAAAAAAAACACATTGAAAAAAACTTGAATTTAAACATGAATGAAGAAATGTTGGAATTTGATATGAAACAGAAAAGACAAATTTTAAGCATTTTAAATAAACACATTAAAAAACCATGAATTTCCATAAGTAAATTCAATTCTATTCATCTGCACTACATATTCATACACAAGTCGATCACAAAAACAATGTAGAATCATGTAATCAACATCTAAACGAAGGGAATTTCCTACTCAAATAGCCAGAATAATGTAAAAATTTCTAGGCCCCAGAGTTCTAAATCGACAGATTTTGACATCATGCTGTGTACCTATGTACTTAGTAGGTATAGTGTCAACCTTAATAAATATACTGAACTGCAATACCAGAAAAAGAACGTTGATGAAAACCACAGGGACAGTGAAATTATAAGACTTTTTTTTTTCTTAAATACCTCATAAGCAGATAAGATGGTTTTCCTCAGTATTGGGGTTTGTTCACACTGCATTTTTGAGCTGTTTTTTAGCGGGTTTTGCGCTCTGGAAAAGGCCCAAAATCAGCCTCAGACAATGTCCTTCATCGCATGTAATGTAAAATACACCTTGTCGTTCCCATGAAACATATTTCACAATTGTGAGCTGTTTTTTGGATACAATTACGGCCGTAAAAATAAGTTCTATGTCAATTCTTGAGGCATTTTTCACTCGTAAAATCGTCCTAGAAACAACAGGAATAGGATATTTCAAAATACACCTCTATTCAGGTGCTTTTTGAAACCATTTTAGAAGCATACATTTACACTTCAAAGAATCCTTTGTGAACATACCCTTAGGGGGACAAAGGAGAATTGATTCACCTGCTTTTCTCATAAATTCTCATGAAAGTGGTGAATTAATTCATCAATGCATTCTAATGAGCAGCAAATCAGGAAAACACAAATCCTCAAGAGCATAGCCGCTTGTAAAGGGTAATCTGAGTCTCACTACATATTATAAAGGACATGGGTATGGCAGAGTTATCTCTGTTGCTTCTGCTTCCAGTCTCCTCCGTCATAAAATGCAGTAATCCATATTACATTGCTGCTAGTATAATGACATGCAGTATGAAGATAGCAGCACAGGTCCTCTCTGTGTTCACATGCTGCAGTCTTACGGGCTTCCGCCTTCACAGTGGATTCTTCCAGTTTACAAGCAGGAAATCTTATAGAGCAGTCATCAGTTATTCACAGTGTTGCATATGAAGAGCCTGGCTTCAGCCGATTTAAGTCTCCTTTTTTTTAAAGGGCCAGAGCTATATCTCTGAAGTACAGGTGAAATGCTCTTATTTCCTAATTAACCATTTTTGAGACATTATTATTATATACAGTTACTATTTCTTCATGAGGTCTCCCTGGAGGTGATACTGTAGATCCTCTAAAGAAAATTTAGATGTACAACATGAAATAAATAAAATAATTAGTAGACTGCTGCTATGGGACAAGTCCTAAATATTTGTGAGGTGGGAGTCCCACTGTCTAAACAGGGAAGGCCTTTCCATTCTCACCTTGAAGATTCCCAATGCCCAAGAAGGCACCTTCTGGGATGCCCTGAAATTGATAGGTGTAAGAACCCACTGATTGAAAATACATCTGCGTGGACTTTACTAGACTCTCTCATTTTTGCCTGGGCTTCCTGATTTAAACAGGGATCAAGGCTGTTTCTAACTCCTGTTAGATAATCGGGCAGTCATATAAACACCCACATCTGTTTTTTTTTTTTTTTATTACCAGTGAATTTACTGTTTCACAAAGATTTCCTGACATACCATACCATATGGCTATGTTCACATGATGTATTGCGGTGCGTACAGGACGCACCGCAATACATCGTGTGTCTCGGGAGCTCGCGTTGATCCCGCCGGCCCCATAGACATGCATTACTCACGGCACGAAAGCACCGCAAATAAGGGAAATGTCACTTATCTTCCCGCGCATAAAATACGATCGTATTGTACACATGGGGGGACGAGGCGTAATCCATAGTTCTCTATGAAAGCTATGGATTACCGTAATTGCGCCGCACATCTCATCCGTATTAGGTAATGTTCACACGGCTTATTGCCGGCGTAATTCGGTGATGGATTTCGCCCCGCAATTACGCCGGCAGCCGTGTGGGGGTCGGGGCGGGGGCCGGCAGCTCGCCGGCCCCCTAGCACTCATTGTTCACGGCGCGTACACGCCGTAAATAATGTGCATGTCACTTTCTCCCCCCTCGGCGGAATCGCCGAGCGGGGAGAAGAGACGGAATCCACAGTTCTCTATGAGAACTGTGGATTACCGTAGTTACTGGGACGGATTGGAGCCGTACTGAAGTGCAAATCCGGCGAGCAGTATGGCTCCAATCAGTCCCAGAATAAGCCGTGTGAATGAGGCCTTAAAGTGCAAATACGCGGCGAAATGGGCGCCGCAGCTACGCCGTGTGAACATACCCTATAAGGGATGAGGTGGTTGCTCACCTTCATGCAACCCTGATTTGGGAGAACTTAGATATTAATCTACAGGAGATGTTTGGATGGCATCTGGGATAGAACCAGAGCATACATTTGTAGCGAACATTGAATTGACCATTAACTATTATATCCCATAGAAAATGTCAGTTTAAAGTTACCTGTATTATGGTATGTAATGTGCTGGAAAAACATGAAAAATTTACATAAAAAAGTTCTCCTGGTACATCTAATCAGCACTGTTATGATTTCCTCTTTCGTTTCAAGTGAGGAAAGATAGGTTTTTTCCCTGGTAAGTTGTGCTTGAAACCTTGTACCATTTTTGAAGCCAAGCTTTGGAGCCCTTCTGTTGTACCAATGTCAAGGTTACTACTTCTGTATATAAGTCCCCCTAAGCTTCAGTGAGAGGCAGCCACTTGTCCACAACCCTGGCAGGTACTTTTGGCTTGAAAAATAGGTTCTGTATAATGATTTTTGAGATGAGGACTTGTGATGGACTGCTTTGTCTTTTTTGCCTGGCATGCAAGATTTCTTTTAGTAACTACTTGGATGCTGGAAAATATGCTACCACTACATAGATCAGGTTATTAAATCCCTTCATGATTAAGGAAATGCAGAGAGCAAGTAACATAGTTTTGAGGCTTGAGCAAACTATAAGAGTATGTTCACACGGCGTCTTTTCATCCATGTAACATAAGCTTTTTAGCTGCGTGTTTGGATCTATCCGTTGGTCCCCAAACGGACCCAAACACGCAGCTAACAAATAGCAATGTGCTTTTACATTGCTTTTAATACGAGACATGCATTGGCGTTCACACGAGTGATTGCCGATGCGCGTCTCACGGCGTCTTTCGGATCTGTTCCAAGAATTGACATGTCAATTCTTGGTCTGAAAGACGCAGCTTGAGCCCTATTCAAAATGATAGGTAGCGCTCCTGCTGTATCCAACACTTGGGTGCGTGTCGGATATGTTTCGCATGCGTTTGCTGCAGCGTTTTTGGAGCCAATTTTCGGATCCAAAAACGCCATGTGAACATGCCCAAAGGGTTGAAAACTCTTTAACTTCTGTATGGCAACATTGAAAAAACACAAAACTGTTATCTCCCAGCTTAGATTACAATGGCTTTCAAATTGTGTTTTTAGGAACAGTGGAATTTATTATGGATTCGGAACACAATTTTTACTTCATGGAGATGAACACACGTCTGCAAGTAGAGCACCCAGTCACAGAGATGATCACTGGTACTGACCTTGTGGAGTGGCAACTGCGGGTGAGGCACATGTTTTTACGGCGGACATAGAGTATTGATGCTGTATAAATGTCATTGGTTCACAATATTGTTCCTTATGGAAACACTTAGCATTTTTACAAGTCCCCCCAGATTAATGGGACAGAAATGAGGTGGTAAGTGTTTTGGTTGAGCTGGTGGACTTTACATAGCATTTCCTACTGTATAAGCAATTTATTTATAATTTCTTTAGCAAATACCTGCCAATCAAATATTTTAATTGCTAGATTGCAATTTGCCTGTATATTGATTTTAATTTTACTGCAAAGGTACTTCATACAGTTGTTGTTTTTTTTTTACAGCTACTTAAAGATAAGTATATTGCACTGGTACAGCTATATGGCCTTGTTATGTAATGGTTGTTAGCCAGGATATCAGAGTGGTCCTTACTCTTACGAAATTTATATATGTGAGTAGCACACTACTGTCTAGTAGTAAAGAGTACCTGTCTCCACCCTGTGAGCCACTCTGCTCATTTACCAGAGCTCCTGCACTTTACATGTGCTCATTAAAACATGTGGTGCTCCGTGTTCTAGAATAATTTATTTGTGTACTATGTAGCAGACAATGTAATGGTTATTTCATTCAGTTAGGTTCAGTTGTTTTCAGATGTTTCTATTCCCCTTTACTGCTTTAAAATATTCACTTGTCCTCGCCTCTCTCGACGTTCCAGCTCTTCTAGAGCTCCGTTGTCCCCCACCAGTTGCTCAGCAGTGATACCCCAGTCGTTGCTCACCTGACCATGAACCAATCACTGGCCTCAGCAGTCATGTACTGTACATGCAAGCAATGACTACAGTTGCTGAAGACTGGCTTATGGTCGGTTTAGCAATTAAAGGGACATTGCTGCTGAGCAACTGGTGTTGGATCACGGTCAGTGCTGGAATGGCAGTAGCAGGAGATACTTTGCAAAGAGGTGAAGAACTTTTTAATAGTATTGGAAAGTTTAACCCCTTAACGACCGCGCACCGTCTTTGACGGCGGCCGGTGCGGGTCGTTCGTCTGCAGCGACGTCTTTTGACGTCGCTGCAGACATCGGGGTTTGCGGCGCCCGGTGCCGCAGCTGCGCTGGGATCGGGGCTGAACTACACAGCCCGATCCCAGAGCATGTCCTGCAGGCATCGGGGAGCGGAGGAAACCTCCGCAACCCGATGCTTTAACCCTTTGATTGCGGCGGTGCGTTACCGCAGCGCAATCAAAGGGATCCCCGGCTCTGTCGGGTGATCGGAACAACCGGTGACCCGACAGAGCCCGGGACCGGCTGCACAGTCAGCTCTGGGGACCTAGCGTGGCCCCAGAGTTGTCTGTGTATGAAGCCAGTGATTAGGACGCACTGTGTGCTGTCCTAATCACTGCCTGTGTCAGACTGACACAGATTAGCATGTATTAGCATATATGAATATGCTAATACATTACTAAGTGTAAAAAAAAATTTAAAAAAATGTTAACAGTTCTCCCTTCATGGGAGTCAAAAAAAAAAAAATGTACAAAAAAAACATAAGTGTAAAAAAAAGAATAAAAAAAATAAATAATAAAATAAAAATAAATATTTAATAAAAAATAATTGTACATAAATTACACGCACAAAAAAACCTACACATATTTGGTATCCACCCGACCGTAATAACCTGTAGAATTAATCTAACAAGTTATTAAGTGTGAAATGTAAAGGGTGTAAAAAAAAAAAAATGAAAAAAACATAAAAAATTTTTGAAAAAAAAAAAAAAATACTGCAATTATTTATAAGTGTACTTAAACTATTCCCTTATAAAGTACAACTTGTCTTGAATAAAACGAGGCCTCATCCAACTGCGTCATTGAAAAAATAAAAAAGTTACAACTGTTTAAATGCAAGGAGGCCAAAACTAAAAAAATGTTCTGGTCGGTCATTAACTACTTTTCAGGCGTTCGGCTTAAGGGGTTAAGGTGTAGGTGTTTTTTTGCATAGTCTCAATGTTACTATTATTGCGTTGTACACTTAAATTCACTCAAATTTACTTTGTTATTGAAAATCAAACATTTTGTATTGTGACTTATTACATATAATAATATAAATGCACCTCTGAATTTTTTGTACACATTTTATATTCTTACTGGTTTTGCAGGTGGCTGCTGGGGAGAGGATCCCTATGACTCAGGATGAAATCACTCTGAACGGTCATGCATTTGAAGCTAGAATATATGCTGAAGATCCTAACAATAACTTCATGCCGGGGGCCGGACCCTTGCTGCATCTTTCTACTCCCCCAGCGGACATTTCTACACGTATAGAGACTGGAGTTAGACAAGGTGACTTACTTCTTCAATAGTTTATGTGCATTTTTAAAACATTACAGAAAAGTATCAATGGGGATTTCTGGGATATAACATTGATGGTCTTTATAATAAATAGTAATAGAAACACTAAAAGTGTGGTTTGTAGGAGTTCAATGCCCTCTGTCACTACTGCAGTAACGAACACTATGCCATCTATGTATGTTTTTAGCTAAAGCTTAAAGGGGTTTTCTTACCACAATGTATTTTAACATATAGGTAAAGGGGAGTAAAGATTGTTACCAAATACATTGCTTTGAGTTTGCTTTGTTGAGGAGTTATCGAAGATTTTCTTTACTGCTTGTGTACACAAGTTTTTCTAGGTTACCAACCATCTCTCCCTGCTCTCTTATCTCTCATTGATTCAAGCTGCTGTCAGCTAGTCCCACCATGGTTAATCACTTCCTGCTGAGTCTTATCTTTAGCAGAGAAGCTTGTTTATCTAAGGTAATGACCAGTTTTAATGGGGTTTTACCACAATAGAAAATCATGGCATTGCCGGATAGGTGTGGGTCCCACCTCTGGTACCTGCAGCTATCTCGGGAACAGACCCCCCAAAAGTCACAGTGCAAACTGGTTTGCTGGCAACCTGCTCTCCAGTCTGCACTGTGACTTTTGGGGGCCCGTTCCCAAAATAGGTGTGGGACGCGCACCTATCAGACAATGATGGCATATCCTAGTGATATGCCATCATTTTCTATCACAGTAAAACCCTTTTAAGCCTAGAGCTCTGTAGCCTTGTACATTGCTATTTACACACCTCCAGCAGTCATGTCACTAATAGAATCAGCTAGGATTAGCAGAGCTGATATGTCAATCACTGTTCTAGAATCATCAACAGCCTAATCAGGAAGTGCGAGTCTGAAGCTGCATGTGGCCCTGTGACACGGCAGGGTAAGACAACCCCTTTAACCTTATTCAAATTAAGGAGTCTGAGCTGCAGTTCCAGACACAGCCATATGCGCAAGAGCAGCGCTGTGTCTAAAATGTCAGTGCTTTTGCCTCTTCTTTCTGCTGATTGACGAGCTTCAGGCCCTACAGATAACACATTGAAGGCTTTTTTAATTGATGTTATAGGGTGGAATATATTTCAAATTGTCACTTTATTGCATGTAAAATATCAAGTGATATATACATTAGGCAGCAGTGATCATTCTGATGATTGTACAGTTTATACTCTTCTATCCTTAATTTTCTGCTCCTTTCTGTGTTCATAACTAAAAGGTGATGAAGTGTCTGTACACTATGATCCAATGATTGCCAAATTAGTCGTGTGGGCGAAAGATCGACAAGCAGCACTGACGAAATTAAAGTTTTGTTTGCAGCAGTACAATGTAAGTCAATTTCTTCAAGACTCGTGAGAGAGAACTGCATGGAGTAATACATTAAAATCTAGCTATAGTACCAGGCACAGCCTTGGCCGAGCCTGTGGATGGGGATGTAACATATAGTACCACAAGCTCTTGATTGTGCTGATCATCAGTGGTCCTGAGGTATCCAAAGGAGAGGCCATTAATATTTTTGTGTTCAGAGAACCCTTTTAATCGTTAGTCATTTTCTTAAAGGCAATCTGCCTTTTTTTTTTTTTTTTTTTTACTTCTTAAACCAAGACACTGATGCATATTCTTTTCTTCTTAGCCGTTTTTATTTTCTGATTGTAGATTTCTCAATTCCGTTTTCTGGGGACGAAATTCTTGCCTGCACTGCTTTAACAGCATTTAGAGAGACTCTTTACAGCAGCTTCATGCACATAGGAGCCTGTAGACTGGATCAGTCCCATTGACTTCTATAGGAGAGTTTTGTAGGCATACTATGTGACCTGGGAAGAAGTCAGTGAGCAAGGAGGGGGAGAGGGTGAACTATGACTATCGCCTATTGTGACTGGTGGACCCTGTGTTATCTATAGTATCCTTTCAGTTTGACCCTGCTTGTGCTGATAATGAGCAGACTACTGAAAATCTCTCTACAGAACAGAAGGTGTCAGACATTTAATAGGCTTAGTGGCCAAAGTGAAAACTGCAGGACTTGAGAACTATTAAAAAATACTGAAAATATTATGGAAATTTTTTTTTAAAAAAACCCATACTTCTTAAAAAATGTGTTTAACATAAAAATGTGAGATATACCATGTCGTTTTTTGATGACACATTCCCATTAACTGCATTGTCTAAGGCCTGGTTCACATCTGAGTTGGAGGTACCGTTTGGAATCGCTGTTGCAAAGGCGGGGTTGATTAAATGATGGACACCAATGCCGCCTTACAGACCCCAATGATTATGAAGCAGTCAATCCAGTTTCCTACTGGTGGCCAACATTTTAGCTGTGGCAGAGACTCTGAAAGAAACTTTTAGTGCAAATGTGAACTAGTCCTACGGCTGCAAGAAAATAGTGCTGTACTTTACCAAGGCCAGTTTTAATCCTTTACCAACATTTGAAGTACATTTACGTCATAATGTCGGTACGGGAGCTGGAGCGGGCTGACTTGCTGAGCCTGCTTCATACCCAGAGTATTGACTGTTCGTTCTAACAAACAACTCCGTTCCTGGTCATTTAACCAATTAGATGCCACGGTAAACTGCAGCATCTAGTTGATAAAATTTTTTGCCAGAGTCTGCTGCGGCCCCTGATCAACCTCCTCATTCAACACAACCACCACCGTCACAAGATCACAAAGTGCTGATTGATTGTCATCAGAGCCAGGGACTAAATAAAGGCCTGCATGGCTGCCATCTAAGTACTATTATTACACCCTGCCTAAGGCGGGGTGTGGTACAAGGGCCTTATTAGAATACTACTATGCAAAAAAAATACAAAAGTTGAACATTATTATTATCGCTGCAACCTTAAAAGCCCAAGCTGTTGAAAATGACATAACCGCAGACTGATTTTCTGCTTTGTGGGTATGTATATGTATAGTCTATAATACTGCCCCAAGGAGTCATATTCAGTGTGCAATTATATAATATTAATCACCACTGTTGGTCTCATGTATGTTTATATGTAGTATACAGTATATACTGGGTGTGTACATAGTATGACCAGTGCAGGCTTCTTTACCTGGGAAGCTGACAGACTGCAGCGCTCACCTGGCCACACTCAGTGCCCCATACCAGCTGCTCACAGGGAGCAACGCTCATCTGGCCACACTTTGCCATCTACATAAACACGGTCTCCATAGAAAACTTAAAGCAGCCGGAAAGTTTGTGGAAGGCTCCATATGGCTGGAGGATGTCACATGAGGACAGGAAGCAGCTCCTGACAGGAAGAGAGACCCCTGGGGAGGAGAGATGGGGGTATGGAAGTTCAGCAGACATGTGGAGGATGTCTGTTTTAACAATGGCAGATCTGAAAGGGACAGCCAATGTGCAGGCCTCGGGGAGACACATCTGGCTCCGTCATCTCCATCACACTCACCATCCAGCTTTGCAGCGCACAAAGTCCTGCTCTCCCAAGAGCTTCACTTTGTTTACCAGGAGTCCTGAACCCCGGCTTGGCTTCTTCTGCCGTTCTTCATTTTGGTACCTGCCCAGTTTCCTCCTCTCTCTCCTCCACCTCATATTGGGCAGGGGAAGCTATGTGGGTAATCCATCTTGAGTGCTGTATACCACTACTGACAGTGAACTTCCAAGATCCAGCAGTTGTCAAGTTAGGACCGGAAGACTTTGTGGGACATGACTTCATAAAAGCCTCAGTTTGTATCTGCGAGACGTGACTCGTGGGCTACCTGTAATAAGATGCAGATTTGAGCACATAATAGTTGTGAAGACAGAGCAGTGAATTGCATTCAGTAATGGGGATACAGAATCAAGGCATCCCTGCCTGTTTTCAGTTTGTTTTTAACTTTGGTTATATTTTGCTGTTTTTTTTAGTAGTAATAATTGTCTTTGTGTGTTATGTTTGGTTTTTTTCAGATTGTGGGCTTGAGCACCAATATTGATTTTCTTCTCAGTCTATCTGGACATCCGGCATTTGAAGCAGGGGACGTGCATACTAATTTTATCCCCCAGCATTATAATGAGCTCTTTCCTCCTAAAAAAGGAACGTCCAATGAGATGCTGTGCCAGGCTGCACTGGGCCTTATTCTAAAGGAGCGACTCTTAACCACGGAGTTTAATCTGCACTGGGAAGGTTTGTCATTGCCGATTTCACGGTGTTTCATTATGGGGTTAACAGAAATGTGTTAAGGACTTATATTTTTAGATTCCATGACTACAGCCAACCTAATACTATATCTGTGCAGTATAAAGCATTTTCTCCTTCTGTGTTGTTTCTGCAGTTTATGTAATTGTAGTGTTCTCCTTTTAGCTGGTGACGGTCACTATGGCTACTAAAAACTACAGACTCCTATGGAAATATTGGGCAGGAGAAGCCCAAAGATATAACTACCCGGCATTCAAAGCCAATTACAACAGAAAAAACTACTAATACTATCTGCATTGCCTAAGGGTACAGATATCTTAAAATATAACCTTTAATGGAAATCACATAAAAAATATATACACATACGGCACACGAAAAGCAGAGTACTCGCCCCGAAAAGGGCGACCTCGCGCTGGAACACCCTACCTATACCTAAAAATACTACAAGGGAACGTACAAACAAAAAAAAGAGTATAGAAAGAGACATAGCACAACAATGGCGACAAGAAGTGACTTACCTACTCCATTCATCAGTAACCACTACCCCGTGCAACATCCACTGCCGTACACCACAGGATCTTGGCACCTGGCATATCTCCATATCGTGTCTTTTTTGAAGGGACGTAAGCATAACCTATATTTATGCATTGACATACCAATTGTTCCCTGATGAACCCACAAGACTGGTGGGAGAAACGCATCGGATATTTTGTATTGTCATTAGAGTTGTTGTATGTTTAGTCTATTGTTGGTGCGTTATTGTCACTACTTTAGAAAAATCACTCCTTGTCGCCGTTGTTGTGTTATGTCTTTCTATACTCCTTTTTTTTTTTTTTTTTTTTTTGTTTGTACGTTCCCTTGTAGTATTTTTAGGTATAGGTAGGGTGTTCCAGCACAGGATCGCCCTTTTCGGGGCGAGGACTCTGCTTTTCGTGTGCCGTGTGTACATATTTTTTATGTGATTTACATTAAAGGTTATATTTTAAGATATCTGTACATTTAGGCATTGCGGATAGTATTAGTAGTTTTTTCACTGTCTACTGGATGATTTATTAAATAAAAATGTAGTATTTTCACTTTTTTTTTTCTCTTTTTGCAGACCGCTTCTCTCCCTTTGCATCTAGCACTGGTAGACGAATAAATGTTTTATATACCAGGAACCTTTCATTGATGGATGGAGAAAATAGTAAGTGACTTGTATGTGGGTTTGCAATTTTTTTTTTTATATTTGGCAGCATACAGTGGAATTCCTTTAACCCACCACAGACAGTTATGACCTCTGATGTGCCACTTTATGTGGGAATAACTTTTTAATAGTTTTATGTATCAATGTGACTCAGAGCTTTTCTAATGACGTATTGTGCTTTAAGTTAGAATTACATTTTTGTTGATGTAGTCATTATTTATGAAAAGTATCACAATGTTAACATTTGGAAATATTTACCATTTTCAAAATGCAAAACGGTCTGTATATGAGAGTTATTACATACAAAATATACTTTATAACTAGCATATTTCTTGCGACATTAGGGAGCTTATTAATTTAGTAGGATTTTTTCAAATTTTCAAGAAAATTTTCAACATATAGATTTTTTTTTTTGGGGGGGGAACCAGTCCAGTGGGACCATTCCAGTTCTGAAGTGGTTTTGAGGGACCTGTATTTTAGACACACCCATAAATCACTCCATTTATCCATTTAAGAAACTGCAAACTTCACCTCTTTAACATATTGAAAACAGCATCAAGGAATTTTGTTAACCCTCTAGCTGTTTCACAGTAATTAAAGCAAATTTTATTAAATTATCTTTTTTTTCAGATTTTCAATTTGAATCCGTTATTTACTGGAACACAGTAGATATTAGCAAGAAAATACAACTCCACATCGATTCCCCCAATTTTGCCATTTTTCGAGATATCCCATAGTTGGCCATATTTGACTCAAACATTCGCTTTAGAATAGGAGGAGCACCTACTGGATGTTGGGGACTCCATATCATTCGGGTTTTATTTCTTTTTTTTACACTGCTCATTGTGCGGGGTAAACTAACAAGACAGAGTTATAGGCTAGGTCGTTACGCATGAGGCGATACCAAACGTGTAAATTTTAGATTATTTTTTTTTCCGGGGCAATTGGTGTTTGTAATGGGGTAAGGTCAGTGTATGTGTTTTTATTTGTGTGTATATGTTTTTTATTTTTTCTTGTCCCCATAGGGGATTGGGTCGTGGGGTACTCATGGAGTCAGAGGGGGGTGCCTCCCTCTTTCTTTCTCTTACCTGCCGCAGCCAATCACGGCCGCTATTATTGAAGATTTTATTATGTTAAAGTTTGTCAGGGTAATCTACCCGAATTTCCATTTGCTGTATCTTCATGTAAATTTTTTGCAACTATTAAAGGTCGTCATGTATCACCACCACTTATTTGCTCTAAATCAGCGCTAAACATCTAATTTTGGAGTTCGTGCAAAGTTCGCAGCTGTACACTAATTGGGCAGCTTCAGGAGTGGAGAGCTAATTATCAGCAGAAATTGCCTTCACCAGAGAGAAGGCAGAAATGGTTTACTTCTGTCTCTGCCTTCCTGATTGCTCTATTAATGCTGTGTATACACATTCAGGCTTCCTGTCCCTGACAGTCATTTGATTTCTGAAGCTCAGTAACTGCAGGAGCTGCTTGGCCTTATCAGTTCTAGATCAGCTTTGCAGTGACTTCAGGGAGCTGTCTTTCCCCTGTAACTGGGGCTAATATATCAGCCCCAGATACAGGGAAAATCAGTAGCAGCAACAATAGCAAAAAGAACAGTTTTGTAAAAAATACTCTGCTGATCTTATGTGGGGCGGCAAAATTTTAAAAAGAATAAACACACAAAAAAATCAATAAAATAGCCCAAACCGCCCCGCCCCCACAATCCTAAAACTATGTCGTCTATAAAAAAAATAAAGTTTGTAAGTGAAAACTGGCATAATTAAACTTATTTCAGCACAAATTTTCCCTATAGAAGAAAGCTAAAAACAGAGGTTTTTTATTGCTTTTGTTTTTATTTTTACCACTTTTCCATGGTATTATTTGAAAAAAAAATGTAATTTAAATTATTTAATTTAAACATATTCTGGGTCTTCATAGTACCCTTCAATTGACTGTATGTCTTTTTCTTTTTTTTTTTTTTTTGAAAAACAAGTGACAGAGCAGGTCTAAGGCTATGTTCACACGGCTTATTTCAGAACGTATTTACATCGGATTGCCGATGGTAAATACGTTCTGAAATCAGTTGAAAATCAGTTGCAAATAAGTGTCACTAAGTGTGGCACGTATTTGTAACTGATTTCCCGACGGATTCACCATCTCCATTCATTGTAGGTGGTGAATCCGTCCGTAAATAATTGACATGCACATTGTTTTTCCGTCCGGATTGCCATCATCAATCCGCGGCGGCAATCCGGCACGGAAATACGCGTCGTGTGAACGACGAGCCGTATTTTCTATTGAAATCAATAGAAAATGGGCTGTTACTTATTTCTGACTGATTTGCCGACGGATTGACGAACGTCAATCCGTCGGCAAATCCGCGGCGAAATAAGCAGTGTGAACGAGGCCTTACAAATCAGCTTCTTGTCACATCTGATCGGCGAGTATGCTTGAGTTGTTCATTGTAGTCGACCCCAGCCAAGTACACATTTGGTGGATTATTGTTCACCGTTCCACCAAAGAGTAAAACATTACATTAGCAATGTCCTTTCTGAGGATTTGTCAGAAAATGACCTGTGTAGTTATCATATATTATCTTTTACAGAAGTGGACATGAAAATCACTTATAATCATGATGGATCATATGATATACAGGTAACTATCAAACCTCTTATTTTGCTGTCTAACTTTTCAACGTACTATGACATGCCTGTACATCCATGGATTGCCTTACATTTAAACAAAACACAAAATCTAAAGTGTGAATAGCACCAGAGAGGATCCTGGAATTAAATGCCAGACTTCCAGTAGACTTAAATTCACGTAATGATCTTCATTACATATATTGAGTAATAAGTATTAAATATAACACTTGTGTTAGTTACTATATATCATGAATGCCGAGCATAACAATTTGTGTTTTTAATGTTAGTTTTAGAGTTAAGTATATACTTGTATTATGCAAGCCAGGAAGTGGTTAAAGGAAATGATGTCATTGACATACGTAATTAGTACCACCCACTTTGGCTATATATATTACAAGGTTTTTAACAGATCTAAAAGCTGTGAACAAGGGCAAGCAAGCCCAAAACGCGTCTGCCGCGTAGTGGCTTGTGTTAGTCACTTTTTATCCTCTGTACTGAAGATGTTGTTCATTCTATAAAGATTTTTCTACCGATACACCTGTATGCTGGATCCGTTCTCTTGGGAGAAAGTGCTTCTGCTTAAATTTAAACACCATGACAATAATTTGAGCACAAAAGTTTTGCCCGTGCAATCAACAGCAGGAGCCAGTCAGTGACCTGTACTGACCAGAATCATAGAAACAACTGATCTTGTCCACTGATATAGCGACTGCAGCATCTAGAGCGTTTAACAGAAGGAGTGGCCCTCTTCTTTCCATCAGTGCCCTTGTGACATAAACACAGGGTGTTCAAAGGCCCACAAGTCTCCCATAATTATAAGCCTATTAAGCCATGCCTCTGGGTATTACCTGTCAGCTAACATTGAAAGGCAATAAATACCTCCTCAGGTCTCTTAGACTGAGGGACTTCAAGGAAAAAAAAAACCTTTTAAATAAAAAATAAAAAAAAACGAAAGAAAAGTTCACACCCTCCAAAAACTAAATAACCCTACTTTTAATCAAGAACATACAATTTTTTGTAAGTTAACAGTTAAAAAAAGCATATAGAGCACCATTTCAGTTGAAATAAATAGTTATTAACAATGGCAGATTTTTTTTCCCCAATAGTTATATAAATAGACCAAAATATATGAAATACATTTATTCGTTGACTCAAACCAAATAGTCTTGATATCAACAATCACAACAATATAAAATGTGTTAGAAAGGATGGCAAAGTATACTTAGTTTAGAATGAGTCAGTCCATGACCTCCTTGCAGTATGCATGCATCCGATTAGGATAGCTGGGAGACGCCGACACCAGGTACGAGACACAGCTGCACCGTTTCGAAGGTGTTTCCCTTCTTTGTCAAGCATCATGCTTGACAAAGAAGGGAAATACCTTCGAAACGTTGCAGCTGTGTCTCGTACCTGGTGTCGGCGTCTCCCAGCTATCCTAATCGGATGCATGCATATTGCAAGGAGGTCATGGACTGACTCATTCTAAACTAAGTATACTTTGCCATCCTTTCTAACACATTTTAATATTGTTGTTATTGTTGATATCAAGACTATTTGGTTTGAGTCAACGAATAAATGTATTTCATATATTTTGGTCTATTTATATAACTATTGAGGATTCATGGAAGTGTGGAGAGACTCCCTTTAAATAGACCGTGGCATATAAGTATATCTATACACAGACAACTATATACAGAGAGGCAGATTTTTTTTTCCCCACATTCTTTTCAATAAATAAGTATTACATTTGTAATCAAATATGGTGCCAGTGAAAATTTATGCAACATGTTCCTAAAACCCCCAGCTTTGAAAATAGACCAGTTTGCAAAAAATAAGCCTCATGCCACTGTGTCAACAGAAAAATAAACTAATTTCGGGTCTTTGAATGCGGTGACGGAAAATGACTTTGTTTTGAATGTGCAAAAATACTAAAACTTAAGGGTATGGTCACACGGCTTATTTTCAGACGTAACTGCGGGTGTATTTCTCCGCATATTGCGATCGTATTGTACGTGCGGGGAGATAATTAACATGTCAGTTATTCTTGGCGATTACACGCCGCAAGTAATGCATGTCAGTGGGGACACGGTTGGCCGCCCACCCCCACACCTCCATGCTTTGGAAATATGCGTTAATCAGGACGATTCCCAAAACACCCGGCGTATTGCAGAGCGCACTGTACGTGCCGCAATTATGCCGTGGGAACATACTCTAAGGATAAACTGTCTTTTTGGTAAAAAAAAAAAAATAATTTAGAAGAATTGCTTTGTTTTTCTTTTTACATTATCCTGAAAATACTATTAAAGGGGTTGTCTCGCTACAATGATTGGGTTTTAATTTAAAGATCTTTAAAAAAAAAAAGCAGCTTTCAATAAAATGTTCATTACAAATGTCCTACTGATTTTGAGCTAGCCCTGTTAGTATTACTACATCAGCTCCTCAATCTCTATAGTAGCCGACCTGTTTAACAATATCTTACTGGCTGTCAGGTCTGAATGACTCATCACCTTTGAAGACAGGTCGGAGCAGAGAGCCCCTCCCGCACAGAATGCTTCTGGAGGGGAGGAGGACTCTGGCCTCTGTGTCCTTACTGCCTGGATTAACCCTTGTGGTGCCTGCTTCCTCCTGCTCTCTACACAGATAGATGTGACAGCAGTGGGCCCTGTCCCGTTTACTATAACATGATATGTCTTTGGAACTGTGACTATACTAAAAATTATACAGATCAGCTTTTTAATACTTTTTGCTCTCCTGTATTAGTGAGACAACCTGATATAGTAACACTGCCCTTGTTGTTGCTGGAGATGTGGAGACTTGTAAGCTAAGCAGGGGATATAGGAACACATGCATCCCCTCTGCTCTATTAGCACACAGCTTCATATTCTCCTCTACACTCATAGATCAGCCCTCTCCTGCAACGGGACCTAGGCGGGGCACACACAGGGTGAACTCTGAGAGCAAACCCCCTCCCCCCCTGTATAGAATTACGTAGCTGCCTGTGTGCTGATGGGAGGGGGAGAGGGGGGGGAAAGAGGAGCAAAAAGAGACAGACAAGCTAGCACGCCCCTCAGTTCAACTTACCAGGGACACTGACAGGCTGAAAGCTCGTAATGAGACAACTCCTTTAATAAAAAATTTATCAACTTATATATCATGTTAAAATGGTTTAATTAAAAAAAAAAACAACTCATGCCACATAAACCAAGCACTCATACAGTTACAGTGATGAAAAATGTGCTTGGTCCCTAAAGCCCCTTAAAGGGTTAAATGTAAAACGAAATGCACAAAAGGAACGTGTACTGTTAATATACACTCACCGGCCACTTTATTAGGTACACCTGTCCAACTGCTCGTTAACACTTAATTTCTAATCACCAATCACATGGCGGCAACTCAGGGGCTTTTAGGCATGTAGACAGGGTCAAGACAATCTCCTGCAGTTCAAACCGAGCATCAGTATGGGAAGAAAGGTGATTTGAGTGCCTTTAAAACGGGCCCATGGTTGTTGGTGCCAGAAGGGCGTCGGGAGTATTTCAGAAACTGCTGATCTCCTGGGATTTTCACGCACAACCATCTCTAGGGTTTACCAGAGAATGGTCCGAAAAAGAAAAAACATCCATGAGCGGCATCCGGTGGGCGGAAATGCCTTGTTGATGCCAGAGGTCCAAAGGAGAATGGGCAGACTGGGTTCGAGCTGATAGAAAGGCAACAGTGACTCAAATAGCCACCCGTTACAACCAAGGTAGGCAGAAGAGCATCTCTGAACGCACAGTACGCAACTTGAGGCAGATGGGCTACAGCAGCAGAGACCACACCGGGTGCCACTCCTTTCAGCTAAGAACAGGAAACTGAGGCTCCAATTTGCCCAAGCTCATCGAAATTGGACATTTGAAGATTGGAAAAAACTTTGCCTGGTCTGATGAGTCCGATTTCTGCTGCACATTCGATGGTAAGGGTCAGAATTTGGCGTCAACAACATGAAACATGGATCCATCCTTCCTGTATCAACAGTTCAGGGTGGGGGTGGTGGTGTATTGGTGTGGGAATATTTTCTTGGCACTCTTGGGCCCCTTGGTACCAATTGAGCATCGTTGCAACACCTTGTGGAATCTATGCCACGAAGAATTGAGGCAAATTCTGAAGGCAAAAGGGTCCAACCCGTTACTAGCATGGTGTACCTAATAAAGTGGCCGGTGATTTTGTTGTTTTTAATGAAAGTGCTCTCGGCACTGGTTATTAATTTCTTGAGGACACGAGATTTATTTTTGTTTGTTTTTTTTCTCTTTTTTGCATTACTACTTCAAAACAACTTTTTAATTTCCTATGATGTAGCCATATAAAGGGTTGATTTAAACGAGTTGTATTTTTAAAGACACCTTTTATTAAGTACTTGTAATTAAATTTATAAGTAATTTTGGTGGGAGAAAAACAGAAATTCTGCAATTGTTTTGGGGTCTTGTTTTTTTTTTTAGCATTCGCTGTGTGATATAAATGACATGCTAACTTTTGTCTCTGGGCCGATATCTTACTAATATGATCATATATGTGTGTTGTGTGTTATAATATAATATGTGTGATATATATATATATTTATATAAAATAATAAAAATATAAAAAAAAAAATAAAAAAAAAAAAAAAATAAAAAACAAACCCCCCCCCAAATAAACCAAAAACATCCCCCAAATAAAAAAGACACAAACATTTTTTCAATCTAACATGAAACGGAAAACCGGAATTAAACCAAAAAATTTTTTAAAATTTCCCAAATGTTAATAAAAAAATTTTTTTAAGGCATTTTTATTACTTTCGCAAAGTCAAAGTTTAATAAACACTGGGCTTTTATGCCTTTAAAAAAATTGGGACAGCGCATGTTTGTCATGTTTTTGGGGAATTTTTCTGAAGCCAGGTTTTTTGGCAACATCTGAGTTAATTACAGAAAACCCTGGGATGATTTTTTTTTAGGCACCCAAAAAATGCTTCTGTGTGACATCAGGGGAAAATCTCTAAAAAATCACCCAAGAAACATAAGAGAATTTGAACTTGCACAATCTGGATCATCCTTGGGTGCTTTTTTCCAGATACCTGAAGGTCCTTTTTCTTCTGTACAAACAATTATACAGTAAAAAACCAGATAGGAATTTCCAGCCTATACGATCGGGGAAGGAAGGGGTTCTGTGTCTCGGAGATGAACGTTTTAATTACGTGCATAAAACCCAAAACAAAAAAAATACATTGGAGGATGCGGGCAAAAGCTGATAATATTGTCATTATCCACTTGAAATGATATGTATCAACCGGGGCTGAAAGACCACTCTGCCAGGAAAAGCCCCTTACTCAAAAAAACAATAAAAGCCAGATTAATGTTTGAAATGTACACAGAACAAAGATCATTTTTTTTGGAGACATATTATGGTCTACAAAAAAAAAATTTTAAAACTGTTTGGGCAAAATACCCCTACTTTTGGGAGGAAAAAGGGAGAAGCTTGGAACCCTAAAAACCCACCACCCAACTGGAAACCCAGGGTGGCAGCATCATGTTGGGTGTTTTTTTTGCTGGGGGGGGACTTGTGCACTTTACAACTAGATGGGAAAAAACCTTTTGGTAGTTTTCTATAGCACAGGTTTCGTTTTGGGTTTTTTAGTGTTTTTTAGTAAAAAAAAAAAAAAATTTAAAAGAGAACATTTCCATAGACTTCGTACAAAAAAAAACGCCCTTTGTCTACACAGGCTTTTTTTTTTTTTTTTTTATTTCTTCTTTTTTTTTCCCCCTCTGTTTTCAAAATGGGGTTTTTGGCAAGTTTTTAAAAACTCCCGGGATTCAGCACAAAATTCTTTGAAGGCATGGCTAGGTCTACACAGCACAGGTTTTCCGTCAGATTTTCTGTGGTTTTTAGTATCTTGAGATCGCTGAAAATCTGACAGAGACATAGACTGCCTGAAAAAACTCCCAAAAAAACACACCAAGAACCTCAACAAAAAACTAAAAATCACCCAAATAACTGGTCGAAAACCCAGCTGACTTGGACAAAAAACTGACAAAATATCTCCGTTCAAGGTGATTTCTAGGATTTGGTTTCCGACAATATTTGCCATGCATGTAACCCGCCTTACTGAATATATTCTTGTCTCATAATAGAGTTTTAAGACCATATTAATTTAAGGTTTTATTTTGTTTGTTGCAGATTCATGACAAAGTGTCAAAAGTGTCTGGAGAACTCGTGACTGAGGGAGATGTCACCTATTTAAAATGCTCAGTTGATGGAACATTTTCCAAATCCAAACTTATTATCATTGATCACAGTATACATCTTTTCTCAATGGTAACATAGCTAGTTTGTAGTCTGGTATAACATGTATGAGATACTGTTTTGTAAATTGATATTTTTGAGAGGAATGTAGACTAAAGCTTCTTTAAATACATGTATTTGTATACATGAATGTGTGTGTATGTCTATATATATAGATAGATATACACAGTGCCTTGCGAAAGTATTCGGCCCCCTTGAACTTTTCACCCTTTTGCCGCATTTCAGGCTTCAAACATAAAGATATAAAATTAAAAATTTTTTGTGAAAATCAACAAGTGGGGCAAATTTTAATTCTTTCACCACTATCATGCTTTATGCCATTTGAAATTTTAAAGTTTTCAATAAACTGAATTTTTTTACTGTTTCACAATCTTTTGGGTATATTACAAGTTGCTGGATTTTTTGCTATTTTTACTTTACTGCTCATGGGGGAACACAACTTTCACAATCCTCTAATCCGGCAACTACTGATTAATCCACACAGGTAGTGAAGGGAAAAAACACATTTTTACTTTTGTACAAATTTTGAAATGGAACGAAATTTTTTGGATATTTTACACTTTAAAAAAAAAAAAACCAAAAAAAAAATGAAAATGGGGCTGCAATATTTTTCGGCCCCTTTACTTTCAAAAGAAATCTTCCCGAAATTCATGAGTTCAGTGAGGATCTCGAAAGATCCAATGTTTCCTAAATGACTGATGATATAAATATAATCCACCTGTGGAATCAAGTCCCCGATAATGCCCCCTGCTCTGTGATAGTCCCCAGCCTTGTTCCACGGCTGATTTGGCACGGATTTCAGCCGTCTGCCACCGTATTTTCGCTGCATACGGCTGAAATCCTCCCGTAAAACGTAACCTCATTTTTCATAGAGATCATGGACTACCTCTATTTCCCGGTGGGAATACGCTGAGCAGGAGAGATGACATGTCAATTATTTACGGGGTAAGCCCGTGAAAAATTACGTCGATGGGGCCGGCGAGCTGCGGGGAGCCGGGGTAATTGAGGGGCGAAATCTTCCCCGCAATACGTCGGAATAAGCCCTTTTAACTACCCCCGGGGGTTTTTTTTAAAGCGCGAAAAATCCCCAAGACCAAGGAACACACCAGGGGGGTCCGTGATACTTTGTAGAGAATTTAAAGCCGGATTTGAATACAAAAAGTTTCCCAAACTTTTTAAAAATTCCCAAAAGGAGCATGTGCAAAGCGATCATATGAAAGGAAGGGTATCAACCCTGCAAATCACCCAAAACCCCCCCGTCCCTCTAAACTTTCAAACTCAACAAGAGAGGACTGATCAGAGATGCACCAAGAGGCCCATATCATTGGATAATGCAGAGCCACAGCGATGGGGGGTCGTCCAAGGGCAACAATCATGTCACGCACAAATCTGGGCTTTTTGAAGAGTGCAAGAAGAAAGCCCCCTTTTTTAAAAAACCTCCATAAAAAATCTTTTTAAAGTTTGCCCCAAGCCGCCTGGGGGGACACCAAAAAATGTGGAAGAAGGGCTCTGCTAGATGAAACCAAATCCAACTTTTTGGCCCAGGCAAAAACAGCTCATCACCCTAACACACCATCCCACCGTCCAACATGGTGGGGCAGCATCATGGTTTGGGCCTGCTTTTCTTCAGCAGGGACAGGGAAGATGGTTCAAATTGATTGGATATTTTAAACTTTTGTAAACTTTTGTAAAAAACAAAAACTCAACAAAATTATTCGGCCCCCTTAAGTTAATACTTTGTAACACCACTTTTTGCGAACCTGCTGCGATTACAGCTGCAAGTCGCTTGGGGTATGTCTCTATTAGTTTTGCACATCGAGAGACTGAAATTTTTGCCCATTCTTCCTTGGCCACAGCTGGAGCTCAGAGAGGTTGGATGGAGAGCGTTTGTGAACAGCAGTTTTCAGCTCTTTCCACAGATTCTTGATTGGATTTAGGTCTGGACTTGTCCATTCTAACACCTAGATACGTTTATTTGTGAACCATTCCATTGTAGACTTTTCTTTATATTTGGGATTGTCTTGTTGGAAGATAAATCTCCGTCCCAGTCTCAGGTCTTTTGCAGACTCCAACAGGTTTTCTTCCAGAATGGTCCTGTATTTGGCTCCTTTCCATCTTCCATCAATTTTAAATATCTTGCCTGTCCCTGCTGAAGAAAAGCAGGCCCAAACCATGATGCTGCCACCACCATGTTTGACAGTGGGGATGGTGTGTTCAGGATGATGAGCTGTGTTGCTTTTACGCCAAAAATATCATTTTGCACTGTGGCCAAAAAGTTGGATTTTGGTTTCATCTGAGCAGAGCACCTTCTTCCACATGTTTGGTGTCTCCCAGGTGGCTTGTGGCAAACTTTAAACAAGACTTTTTATGGATATCTTTGAGAAATGGCTTTCTTCTTGTCACTCTTCCATATAAGCCAGATTTGTGCAGTATACGACTGATTGTTGTCCTATGGACAGACTCTCCCACCTCAGCTGTAGATCTCTGCAGTTCATCCAGAGTGATCATGGGCCTCTTGGCTGCATCTCTGATCAGTCTTCTCCTTGTTTGAGATGAAAGTTTAGATGGACGGATGGGTCTTGGTAGATTTGCAGTGGTCTGATACTTCTTCTGTTTCAATATGAAGTTTTGGAAATCTTTTTGTATCCAAATCTAACTTTAAACTTCTCCACAACAGTATCATAGACCTGCCGGGTGTGTTCCTTGGTTTTCATGATGCTCTCTGCGCTTTAAATAGAACCCTGAGACTATCACAGAGCAGGTGCATTCATACGGAGACTTGATTACACACAGTTGGATTATTTAGGACAACATTGGATCATTCAGAAATCCTCACTGAACTTCCGGAGTGAGTTTGCTGCACTGAAAGTAAAGGGGCCGAATAATATTGCACACCCCACTTTTTCAGTTTTTGGGTTTTTTTTTTTTTACAAAAGTTCAAAATATCCAATAAATTTCGTTCCACTTCACAATCGTGTCCCGCTTGTTGATTCTTCACAAAAAAATACAAATTTTATATCTTTGTTTGAAGCCTGAAATGTGGCAAACGGTTGAAAAGTTCAAGGGGGCCGAATAGTTTATGTATATGTATTTAAACCAGCTTTAGGCCCCATCCCTCCAAAAAAATAAATTGTGTGAAATGATATGAAGCTGTCTGTAATCTGATATCATAGTGCCATCTGTCTGTAAATGCAAGTAACATGCTAATTAAGTGTTAGGAATGAAGTATTGACAGTTTATTTCACCCTCTTTCCCCTAGAATATAGTGCTTATTATAGTGCTAATACCGCTTAAACAGGTCCGTTGGTTGTGTAAATATGTTCTTAAGAGAATTTAGAAAAATAATTTGTCTTCTCTGGATATACCATAATTGTCATTTTTGTTCCTATAACTCATTAAATGGTTGCATATCAAAAGTGCATAAGTAATCAATTGCTGCTGTTTTAAACGTGGGACTGTTTCCAATGCATCAATTATATCTAAAATAGCGTGCAGAAATATTAAGATTTAAACAGGAAAAAAATACTCAATGGGGCAGATTTATCAATACTAAGTCTTACAATGCACCACATTTATCATAGTGTTGATGAATCTGCAGCAGGTTTAGACTCTGTCTAACTCTACGCCTTCTATTCGTTGGCTTACTTTATGGCACTAATTTCACCCAAATTTTGGTGCATTTTCTTGGCACACGGCGTCGCACGCAAACTACGTACCTTTCTGAAAAGCCACAACCCCCTTTCTGGGGCAACGCCCCTTTTGATGAACAAGGGGCAGCAGTATACACTGGTATTTATGGCGCAGATTATGCCAGAATTCTGGTGCAATTGCCCTAACAAATGTGCCTCATTGTGTATTTAAGGTAGTCATTATTGGTTTAGGTTTTGTATGCGGAATAGTGCAGCAGCCAGGACCAGATAATTGAACAAATTTGATATGTACTGAACACTTCTTCTCTTCATCCTGCAGGATGGTAGTGTGCAACTGGGTATACCTGTTCCAAAATTTCTATCTGAAGTGAGTACATCAGGCAGCCAAGGAGGGGCTGTTGCTCCAATGACTGGAACTATAGAAAAGGTAATGACTCTCCAATAAAATCTTATTCTAATACATGCAGAAAGTGTAGTGACCCATCCATTAGGTTCCACCTTTTATTATTATAAAGCTCTGTTCACACGTTCTATATACTACCCTCAGAGTGAATGCACCTAAGATGGATTTGCTGAAGATTAGTTGCAGAATTTACTGTGGTTTTTCCTACATTGACTTCAGTAGAAGTCACGTGCACTAAAATATCCTCCCTTTTAAAGTCAGTTTAGAAAAATGTGCAATTTAAATCGTAGACCAAAATCCATTGCAAGTCAGTGACCTGTGCATTTACCTTTAGAGACAAAAGAACCTTTGCTATTAAAGTCTATGGGATGTAGTAATTATGTGTTTCACGCACATGCACAAGCATTATACACTGCAACTATTAATGTGAACAGAACCTAAAGCGCAGAATTTAAAAGAAATCGTATCACTAATCTCTAGTTTTCCTAGTTAAAATGAGATACTGATACATATTATTTTGCTTAGCAGTTTTAATTTTCTGATTTGTAGATTTTTTTTTTTTATTTCCGTTTTTTTGGATATGATAATGGGAGAAGCCATCTTGTCTGAGCATTTAGAGAGATGCTTTACAGCAGGTTCATGTACATAGGAGCCTGTGAACTGGATCAGTCCCATTGACTTCTATAGGAGAGTTTTCTAGACCAGCTCGGTGACTTGGGAAGAAGTCAGTCACAGTTCCCTCTCTCCTCTCTGTACACTATTTTCTATTGTAACTGGTGGATCCTGTGTTATCTATACACATTGGTGTCACTGTTCAGTGTAATCCTGCCTGTGCTGATAAGGAAGAGACTGCTGAAAAATTTTCTCTACAGAACAGAATGTGTCAGACTATTAATTGGCAAAGTGGCCAATTTGAAAATTTCAAGATTTCTGGATTTAAAAAAAAAAATAATTGATAATTTGAAAAAACAAAACAAAAATGTGTTTAACAAAAAAGATGAGTTAAAAAAACAATAGGTAATTTTTTGATTATCGATTCCCTTTTCAAACTCATTATTTTTAAGTAATTTGGTGACACTTACTTCTTTACTCCCGCTCTGGAAGTAAACAGAAGACCTGGCAAGAGCAGCAGCAGCAGCAGTGGAACATAGGAGAGTGGGAAGGTAAGTATTACTATTGTTTTATTTGACTGCACCAATTAACTTTAAAACAGTGGGCTGGAAAACCTTTTGTACTATGTATAAACTGTATTACAAGTGCAGCTCCTTTTTATACCATATTTTTTGTATAATATTTGTTTGTAGGTGTATGTAAAAGCCGGTGATAAAGTAGAAGCTGGAGATCCACTGATGGTCATGATTGCTATGAAAATGGAGGTAAATATCTAACACTGTCTTTACAGTCAAACAAGATAGCTGAAAGTGTCACTTGTAGACTTGACTACACTGCAGATTTTTATTGAGGCTATGTTCACGGAGTAATTTCGGCACGCATTTCGCCGCATATTTGCACTCTAATACGGGCAAGATGTGCGCCGAAATTATGGTAATCCATAGCTCTCGTAGAGAGCTATGGATTACGCCTCCTCTCCCCACTCATACAATACGATCATATTGTACATGCGGGGAGATAAGTGACATGTTATGTATGAGCTAGCCAGGATGATTGTCTATAAAATTATGGAAGTCCCACATGAATGGTGAAATATGGAGCCTGAAAGTCAAAAGTTTAAAACATTGTTACCCTTTTGCTTGTCGATGTAAAATATACAGTATTTATAGGATACGACTTTAGAACACAAACAACTTTAATAAATTGTAAATATGAAGTAAAAAATGTTGCTGAAATCTGGTCAATCTGTATACTATGGGAGTTGAATCTTCTCCCCTGTGGCAACTCTTTGCCTGCTCCATGTCATCAATTACACTCCTCATCTGATGAGGCTGAAGATATGGGAGCAGCAGCACAGGCAAGACCCAATTTATCTTGCTCTTTATACCGCCTTTAACTAACTGGAGCAATTTGTTATATATTTTGAGAGTCTGAGTCGGTCCATTTTTTAACGACTCCGACTCCTGCAAAATGGGCACCGACTCCATGACTCCAACTCCACAGCCCTGTGGGAAACCAGAATTTAATATCTGCTACACTGAAATACATACCAGTATTTTAACTTAAAAATTGTTCTTTTTTTCCTCACAGCACACAATAAGAGCACCCAAAGCTGGCACCATCAAAAAGGTCTTTTTCAAAGAAGGTGTCCAAGCCGGCAGACACGCTCCACTTGTTGAGTTTGAAGAAGAATCAGATTCAGAATAATTTCCATGAAATAAACGCCTCTTGTGTTCTTACAAGATTTATGACAATATTGGTTTTATGTGGTTACTTGATATGTGTAATAAACGGTTTTACAAACAGGAAACCAAGAAAAAAAGTACAATTTATTTGTAACACTACCCAAAGCTCTTATTTTAAGATGTCAACTTAGGGCAATAAATTCTCCAGGAAATAGACTGATGCACTGGGGCACATTTACTAAAACGGTCTAATACTTGGTGTATAAAAAACAAACGGAGCTGCACACCAGTATCAATGTTGTGGGTGCTCAAGTGGAAGCATTAGATTATCCATGTCACATAGTATAAAATCCATGGCACAACTTCAGTAATGCATTTTAAAATATTCATAGCTTTATTCGTACTTTAAATTGTAAGCAACTGTAAAAATTGCTCCCGTTGATGGATTGGAGTAGCAAGGGATACAAAAGGAGAAATAAGTCCAGACTTAATAAATGATGTTCCAGCAGTATGCCTTTATCCAGAGGAGTCTGTGGTTAGGGTAGAACGGGATAAGATGACTGGCACTGTGCCGCCACTCAAAAAATTGCTCTTCACAGTGCTGCTGCACCAGTCATGGGAGCGATACTTATAGTGTAGTGTAACTAGACAGTCTAAAAATGCGCCATATTTATTAATGTATGATAAATCTGGCACATGCTTAGACACTTTTGTTTAACTTTACGCTATTTTTTTAGTTGGCCTGGTTTACAGTTATCGTTGTGCTAAAATTTTAGGGTATTTTTGGCGCACAGCGTCACATGCATAGTCACATCTCTTTCTGTAAATCATATTCCTTTTGTCTAAAAAATTGTCTAAAACTCATAATAAATGTATAAAGCATGTATCCCAGTACTTTGGTGAAAAGTGCGGCAGAAATCTGGTGCAATTGCCATAAAAAGTGTTCTCCAGTCTTACGCCTAGCACAGGACCTGAGGGAGAGTACATGAAAAGAATAAACAATGAGGGGACAGATGGACCCGGGGAGGTTACAAACCCTAGAAGAGAAGTGAAGACTGGGAGGGAGGGAGAGGAAGTAGCCAACCTTACCAGATTGGTTAGGTAGGGTACTGAACTAAAGCCCATGGTTGTTGTATGAACTCTGTCAAGAGCCGTGAGATATGCAAGAAAGGAGAAAGAAACAGTACACGTACTGTGGAAGGAATTAAACCAAAGTAATGCTAGAGCGATCACCACATACAACAAAGGATAAAGGTAATAACCGTGAAGAGCCTGAAATCTGCTGGACAAAAAACTTCTCAAAGTCGAGGTAAAATAGGAAACAGCTCTTGCATTAAAGAAGGAACCTAAGGAATAGGGGCAACCTAGACAAAATGTAGGACACTAATGGTGTCATTGATCAAGGCTGTAGGGGAGTTCAGAGATGAAAGACAGGCAATGGGCTGGAAAAGGGTGGACGAATGAGTGCCTAGAAAACTGTTTTGGAACCTGGAATAAGAGTAATTCACGCCAGGGCATCGGCCAGCGTTGCTACACCGCAATCTTCCAAGATCAAAGAAAAAACTGTTAAGGCGAACGCCTGCACTCACCTTTTTTTGAAACTTTGGGTGTGTGCAGGGTTACACCTTGGGTAACATCACACTGATGGGAAAAACTGTGGCAGCAGTAAGAGGCATGGGTGACTGGCATAAGTCAGTCTGTTTTCTGTCACCCGCAAGGAAAATTTACGACTAGTGTGGCATGCTATGCTAACACTCTCCCGCTCCTGAACAAAAGGTGATGAAAGATGCCTACATCACCATGTACAAGAAAAAGGATAGAAAGAAAAACTAAACCTCGAAAACAGCTTAGTTCATAAGCTGCAAAGTTTCGAAACTACTGCTACGCTTGGCTAGAAGGCTAATTATTTTTTGAAACTAATAAATCAGCCCAATCATGCCCATGGCAGCAATAAGGGTTATGTGTGCAGACAGCCTATCGAAGACCTTATATGTCCATCAGGCCAGTTCACAATACATGACCTACTTTACAAACTACACGGTGCCAACATTCAAAGTAAGAGGTGGTTATAATGTGGCTCGACTGTAAATATTCTAAATTTATCCTATATTCTAATTGGGCATCTCCATTACTATTTTAGAGACAGACCTAAAATGTCTATGGCCAAAACACATTTTAAAGAATCAGGCATTTGTGAATGTAAATTGGGAGCTTCTTATTTAAAAAATGCTTTGCCATTAAAATACTGTGGTGGAGGAATCCGCATTATTATTATTTATTTTAGAGCGCCATTGATTCCAGGGCGCTGTACATTCAAGGGGAGTTACAAACATAACAAATGTTGAACAAATACTATGGTGACGATAAATGACTAGCAACTGATACAGAGAGGAAATAGGACCCTGCCCGTGAGGGTTTAAAATCTAGAAGGGAGGAGGGGAGAGACAGAAGATGTGGGGCGGACATGTTTGTGGGCCGGTGTACGGGTGGTGGGGTTAGTGTAGGTCGTAGGCTATCCTGAAGAGATGGGTTTTCAGGTTGCTTTTGAAACTGGTGAAAGTTGGGGAGAGTCTGTTGTTTTGGGTTAAGGAGTTCCAGAGAATGGGTGAAGCACGAGTGAAGTCTTAGAGATGGTTATGTGAGGAGCTGAGAGGAGAGCAGAGGAGAAGGTCCTG
The DNA here is from genome assembly GCA_025379985.1 of Phyllomedusa bahiana. NCBI lineage: Eukaryota > Metazoa > Chordata > Amphibia > Anura > Hylidae > Phyllomedusa > Phyllomedusa bahiana. The sequence continues at coordinate 102,523 of JAODAL010003561.1, forward strand.
TAAAGAGCGGAGATTGCGTGAGGGGAGGTGTCTGGAGATTAGAGCAGAGATGTATGGAGGAGAGAGGTTATGGAGAGCTTTGTAGGTCATGGTTAGTAACTTGAACTGATTTCGCTGGGCAATGGGGAGCCAGTGAAGGGATTGACAGAGGGGAGAGGCAGAGGAGTAGCGGGGAGAGAGGTGGATAAGACGGGCAGCAGAGTTGAGGATGGTTTGAAGTGGAGCGAGAGTGCTGAATGGGAGGTCACAGAGAAGGATGTTGCAGTAGTCTAGGCCGGAGATGACAAGGGCGTGGACTAGCATTTTTGTAGTGTCAAAGTTGAGGAATGGGCGGATGCGTGAAATATTTTTAGATGGAGGCGGCAGGCAGAAGTAAGAGCTTGAATGTGTGGTTTGAAGGATAGAGAGGAGTCCAAGGTCATCCCAATACAGGGGACCGGTGGGCCCGGTGAGAGCAGCCATTAACAGTGATCGAGAGATTGGGTGGAGGGATGGAGGGGGACGGTGGGCAGATGATGAATTCGGGGTTCTCCACATTTAGTTATAGGAGGCGGGAGGAGAAGGAGGATATGGACAATAGACAGTCTGGGCTCCAGGACAGTAGAGCATTAATATCAGGACCGGAGATGTAAAGTTGGGTATCGTCAGCATACAGGTGGTATTGAAAGCCGTGTGAAGCTATGAGCTGACCCAGGCCAAGAGTGTAGAGAGAGAAGAGTAAAGGACCCAGGACAGACCCCTGGGGGACACCAACAGAGAGCGGGTGAGAGGAGGAGGTGGTTGGAGAGTGAGAAACGCTGAATGTCCGATCAGTGAGGTATGAGGAGATCCAGGAGAGGGCCAAGTCCGTGATGCCGAGGGAGGAGAGGATGTGTAGCAGGAGTGAATGGTCAACAGTGTCAAAGGCAGAGGACAGGTCTAGGAGGAGAAGCACAGAGTAGTGACGTGAGGCTTTCATCTATTTTTAGAATGCATGTCTAAAAAGGAAAGGGGTTTTCTCACCACAATGATTAGATTTTAGCATGTAAAGTAGATGAAGACTATTACCAAATACATTGTTGTTTTGTTTTTACTTTGTTCAAGAGAAGATTTTACATAATTTTTGTGGGGTTACTGACCACCTCTCTGCTCTTTCTCCTGATTTCGCCAAGCTGCCGTCTCACCATTGTGAGTTACTTTCTGCTGAGTCTCATCTCTAGCAAATGAGCTTGTTTACCTAAGTTAATGACAAGTTTTAACCCTAGAGCTATGTAGCCTTGTGCACTACAGATCATAAACTTCTTGCACTTATGTTGCTGTAATAGGAATCGCAGAGCTGATATGCCAATCACTGCTATAGAACCACCCACAAGTGTTGAGTCTGAAAATCATCAACCTCCTGCACTCGTATCACTGTATCTGACTCAGCTAGGAATAGCATATCTGCTGTAAGACCACCCACAGCCTAATCAGGAAGTGTGAGTCTGAAGCTAGCTGTGAAACAGCATGGTGAGACAAGCCCTTTAAGGTAAAGTAATTTAAATATAGAGATATTCCCAGTATGTCTTTTTGAAGATTTGAATATTCAGATATTTCCAGCGGGAACGATGAAATTGTGTGCTGTGAGATTGGAGAAACAAATTCTTCCTCTTCCTATTCTAAAGGGATGGTATATTGATGATCCTAGAAATGTAAAATCCGTACACAATATTATGTTTTAAGGGCTCTAAGAAAGAAAACAAACATTTTTTTAAGACAAAAACATACTTAACTCACATAAAATGTTAGAAAATCTGACTTAAAAAAATCTTTATTCCAAAAAGAGTAAAATAGAAATACCCATTTGAGAAGCAGGACTGTAGTTGCTGGGATAAGGTTAAAAACTTGATGTTCAAAGTCCCAAGAAAATCTTCCCTATGTACTGTCGTATATTTGACAAACTATCATCCCCCCTACTGTTAAAGTACCATATGGGGACTAATTGTTAAAATTAAAAAAAATAATAAAGGTTAACATCGCCCCCCCCCCCCCTTTTGAAATTTTCCAAATAAAAAAGTTAGGTATAATTCGTATCGCCGCATTTGTAAAGGTCTGATAAAATATATTATCATTTATCCCATATGCTGAACACCCAAATTTGTGAGAGGGGTGGGGGTTGGGAGGGGGTTTGGTGATTTCACATCCCCTGAAAACTGGAATAGCAAGGGCTCAAAAGTCCTATCTATGGTACCAATAAAACCTACACTTCAGCCTCCAAAAACATGAGCCCTCACTCAGGTCCATAGGTGGATTGTTACAGGAAATGGCATTTCAGCAAAAATGTAAAAAATAGAAAGTGTTTTTTTTTTTTTTGAGCGCTAAAATATAACGAAACCTTTACAAGTTTGGTGTCAATGGAATTGTATCGACCTGCAGAATACAGAGTCGACATTTATATTGAAAAATAAACACTTGGCTAAAATGGCTAAATTGTAGGGTTTTCTCATGTTCCTTCCCACATAGAATTTGTTTTGGGTTTTCCAGTACATTATATATTATAGTCAATGACACCATTAAAAAGTCAATTCATTTAACCCCGTAAGGACCCGGCGTTTCTTTTTGTTGATACGTTTTTTTCCCCCTCCTCGCCTTCCCAGAGCCATAACTTTTTTTATTTTTCCACCTACTTAGACACAAGGGCTTTTATTTTGCAGGACAAGATGTACTTTCTAATGGTATTATTCACTGTACTATAGAATATACTGGGAAACCGCAAAAAAAATTCTAAATGGGACAAATTGTGAAAAATAGCGTTCAATTTTCAGTAAAATGATGTTATCTGTATTCTACAGGTTGATACGCATCCGACAATGCCATACATGTTATGTTTTGGTACCGTAAAAAAAATTCCAAGCATTTTCTATATTTGAAATTTGCGCCACGGCGCCATATTGTGCGACCAATAACCTTTTTGTTCTAACACCTACGGACATCAGTGAGGGTGCATTTTTTGCGGGCGGAAGTGTACTTTTTATCGCTAGCAGTTTGGAATGCATGCAACTTTTTTGATCACTTTTACTCCTTTTGTTAAGTGATGTAAAATGACCAAAAAACCCAATTTTGTCGTTTGGAATTTTTTTTCTTCTACGGTGTTCAGCGTACGGGATAAACTATGTTATATTTTTATATATCGGACTTTTTCGGACGCAGCGATACCAAATATGTGTAACTTTTTTATTATTTTATTGTTTTTATTTGTAAAATGGAGAAAGGGGGGTGATTTTAACTTAAAGTTTTAAAGTACAAAAAAATAAAAAAAAGTATTATTTCTTTTTTTTTTTACTTTAACATTGAGTCCCCCTATGGTGTTTGACCACTAGGGGGCGCGATCGTTAATACAGTCTAATGCATTGCATAGACAGTGCATTAGACTTTACCAAGATGGCGGTGTCCCCACTTCCTGCCTGCAGACGGAAGTGGGGCAAACCAGGACATGGCAGTGATGGGAGCGTTCACAAGGTTCCCCGCTGCCATGTTCGGGCGTCGGATCGCTGCAGATATGCTCTTCATTCATTTAGACGCCACGGCAAAGATGGGGTTAAACAGCGCGGGCGGGCAACGCTGCCTGTTCACGCTATAACACCCGACGGCTGTGCGGGGGGGTTGCAGAGCAATCCCCCTGCAATGCTCCTTAGGGACCCTGGGACGTATGAGTACATCAAGGGTCCTTAAGGGGTTAAAAAAAAGCCCTCATATTGCTATACACACGCATGCGGCTAGGTCCCTCTATCTTAAAAGGAACCTGTCACATAGGTTTTGTCCCCCTTGCTGAGGACAGCACAAGCTAGTGACAGACATGCTGTTTCCAGCGCTGTGTCCCTTATTCTGTAAGATGCTGTAGTTTTAGAGCATTTACCGCTCAAATCTTTTTGGGGGGAAATTCCCCCCACCAAAGGTAGCCCCGCATACCACTGACAGTTATTCACATGTTTCTACCTATTCAAAGTAATAGGTTTATCAGTTGAGGTGGGCGGGGCTAGCCTCAGGTGGGTGGGGTATGGAAAAACGGACTCTTTGAATGACTCTTCTGGCTGAAAACTGCAGATTTGAGCATTAAAAACACGAAAACTACAGCATCTTACAGAATAAGAGAGACAGCGCTGGAAACAGCAGGTCTGTCACCAGCTTGTGCTGTCCTCAGCAAAGGGGGCAAAATCTATGTGACAGGTTCTCTTTAAACTAATTGCAATCTCAGTTAAAAGTTAGTGTCCAGGGAGAAGATCCTAGACACACTCCTCACCATGCAGAAGGTGGCAGCATTTTAGCAGATATCTCAATGGATGCAGGTAGATTAGCAGCTCTTATTACATCCCTCAACAGCTCTGCTTGTAGGGCTTTACAGCTAGAGGTATTGCCTCGAAGATTACATTGTGTGCTATGCTTTGCTAGGGGGAATTTCTAGATGGCATACCGGTGGCTAACTAAAAGAAAACTTGCAGGGTCTAAGCAAATAATAAAATTCAAGAGTTCCAAAATGGAGACGATAAAATCTGCAATATATTATACTCTTAATTGTTAAAAGGCTGTTTTAGGTACAAGTGTGTGTAAGATCACGTGCCTATTTATCTAGCCTATCAGAGATATGTAGCATCCTGGTTTCAGTGTCTTGTTTACAGTTTCATGCTCAGCTGTTTGGGCAAATAAAAAAATAGAGATAAAAAAACACTCACATGCCTTCTATCCATTAGGGGGGAGATTGCTAGTCTACCACACATAATTGTGTAATTGGCACACTTTATAAGCTTTATCTGTATACAATTGTAATACTAGCAATCATCCCCCCTCATATATTGGTGGCAGATGGTGTGTGGTGGTTTTATCTCTATTTTTTTATTTGACCAAACGGCTGAGTATGAAACTGTAAGCAAGACAACTTTCTGGGGTGACTATCAATTGCCATGGCAGCTGAAAGCCTTATGCAGATTTCCGTAGCTGTCATGTCTGACATCCATTACACCCTGCTGCTGTATATAGGGCAAATGACCGTGCCCCCCCTAGTGGTCAAGAAACATAAGGAGACTAAGTATTAAATTTGAAAAAAAGTTTGAAAAAAATAATAAATATTAAAAGTTCAGAATCACCACCTTTTTGCCATTTAAAAAAAAAAAAAAATTACACATAATTGGTCTTGAGGCGATCTAGTCAAATATAACATTTATCCTGTACGCTGGATACAGTAGAAGAAAAATTACGGGTTTACGGGTTTTTTTGGTCATTTCAGGTCCCCTAAAAATTGGAATAAAAGTGATCAAAACAGTCGCATCCATACCAGAATGGTACAAAAAAAAAAGTAGACTCACTTAGGTCCATTGCTGAAAGTACAGAAAAGTTGTTGGTCACAGGAAATGGTGCTGTGGTGAAAGTTTTAAAAATAGATGTTTGGATTTTTTAGTATTGACGAAATTGTATCAACCTACAGAAGGCAACCTGTATCATTTATACTGAAGAGTGAACGGTGTAAAGAAAAAGAAAAAACGCAAACATGGCGCAAGTAGTTTATTTTTTTTTTTACATTTTGCCCCACTTAAAAATTTTTATTGCAGTTTCCCGATGTATTCTATAGAACGGTGAATGACACTATTAGTAAGTACATCTTGTCCCATAACATACAAGCCCTTATATTACTATGTAGAGAGAAGGCAGGGAGGAAAAAAAAAAATCAAAAATGACTGCAACCTTAAAGGGAATGTGTCATCAAAAAATAAGTCATTGTTTAAATCCCATTTTTATGTTGAACACATTTTTTAGGAATTAGTTTTGTTTTTTTTCTTTAATTTTTTCATATCACTTTCAATATTTTTTAATAATTCTTAAGTCTTGCAGTTTTCACTTTGGCCACTAGACCTTGTTTGCACTACTTTAACAGCAGTCAGATTCTTTACTGTAGCTTCATGCACATAGGAGACCTAAGACTGACTTAGTCCCATTGACTTGTATAGGAGAGTTTTCTAGTCATGCTTTGTGATGTGGGAAGAAATCAGTGTGCAGGGAGGTGAAAGGGTGAACTATGACTATCTCCTCTTGTGACTGGTGGATCCACTGTTATCTATTCACACTGGTGTCTCCTTTCAGTTTGACCCTCTTTGTGCTGATAATGAGCTGACAACTGAGAATCTTTCTCTACAGAACAGGAAGTGTTAGACTATTATTAGGCTTAGTGGCCAAAGTGAAAACTGCAGGACTTAAGAATTATTAAAAAATATTGAAAGTGATATGGAAAATTAAAAAAAATATATAACCAAAAATTCTGAAAAAATGTGTTGAACATTAAAATGTGAGTTAAACAATAAATCATTTTTGATGACATATTCCCTTTAAGGGAATAAACACTGTTTAGAGCTCTCCTTTCCTTCTATTCCTAGAATGTAAGGTGTTTCAGATTGTGGTCTCGCTATACATTTTTCTGCAGTCTCTACTAGGTGCTGTCATGGATGATGGGAAAAATGATAGTTACACTAATAGTTACACAGTAGTTTGAGCTTTTAGAACCGATGTCGGCACCACTCACACTCCACACCATCTTTTTTTTTTTTTTTTTTAAACCATAAACTTTTTATTGGTCAGATATAAAGTAGTTCAAACAGAGTACAGTATATGTCATTGTAAGACCAAATTTCAACTTTTATCCCCAAAACACAACCCAGCCCACCTCCCAAATCCATCTCCAGATTCCGAGCAGTAAATATCCATTACAATCACATAGCAATGCAATATTATTAACATTCAGTTCTTGTCACAATAAAAATTGTACCTGGCTGTCGGACGGCCTCCATCCACACAACTGCCATAGACACAGTCCCAGGAACCTCTACACCGAGATCCCCAACACCCTCTGCCAAACAAAGTTCGGTGCAGCACGACCAGAAGTATCCAGCCATTTAGCCCCATATTTTATTTACTTAAGTTTGGCTCCTCTCTTATAATACACCCCTCTCTCCAGAGCAATCAGCCAGTTCACTTTATTAACAAATTCCTGTGCTGACGGAGGTTCTGCATCCAGCCACTTTGTCGCTATTAATTTCCACCATCTTTATTTGGTGATTGTCTCACACGGTGCGCAATAAAAAGAAAAAGCCCTGTGTTTCCAGACAGCCCCCTCTTCTTGGTGCTGTCATGGGTGATGGGAAAATCATGTTACTAATGAGTGTAATAATTAGAATTTTTCCAGAGATCTGAAATGTGATCCTCTAAATTATTTGTAAGATAAAATACTATCTGGCTCAGATGCCTCTTTAGTGCAACTCCACAGGAGTCTGTTCTCTTTCATCCTGTGTAATTTCTCCTATGCAAAAGTTGTAGGATGGCTCTCTTGGCATGCTCTAGTGATGCCTCGACACATTTAAAGGATAATTTCACACTGAACTTTTATGTATTGTTCATTTGTTTTCTACATACAAAATGCTTTCTACATAGTCTTAATTAGTCTACATTTTGTACTTTCTTCCTATACAGCCCATGCAGCTCCTTTACATAGCCATTTGTCCTTCTGCTTTTGTGTTGGTTCTCTCTGCTCTCTGTATTCCTTCTCTGATTTTAAGACATAGCAGCAAGGAGGGAATGGAAGATGTACACATCAGGTCAGAGAGTGGAGAAGAGTGAGTGCACCAAGTCTTTAGGAAGGGCAGATCACACAAACTGAACCATGTCAGAGAATAGATTGAGAATATAATGAAAGCACGCTAGATAGATAGATAGATAGATAGATAGATAGATAGATAGATAGATAGATAGATAGAAAGAAAAGAAAAAAACAAGGAGGCGCACACATAGTGTGGTAAGTTCAAAAAATACACAGTGAAATAAGGGGTGAATTCTGCTCACCTTGTGGTGTTGTGCAGCTAATTTAGAAGCACAACATTCATAAGCGTATACAGGGCTATTTTGTCCGTGGCCGTTGACATGGCTGCCTTTGATCCTGGTTCCTTCATAGGGTAGCTCTCTCGCTTAGCTCGGTATAGAGTATATAGAAAGAAAATGGCAGATCCGGTGCACGTGTAGATGTGGGAAAACGGCAATGGTGCAGGCGGACTTTTTAAAAAAATATCTATTTTATTTTTTAAAAGACATGCAAAGGAGTTATCTTTCGCAGTATTCAAAAACAACAGATAAAAACCTAACGCGTACTTCCGGTGCCGACATGAGGTGATGCGCGAAACAGAGCTCTGGGACGGCGGAACCCTTACCATACAAATATCACCCGACAGATCCCGGCACGGCACAGAACAGTTGGCGGGAGGAGAGGAGAGATCGGTGGTGACCAGAGAGATCTCACGGCCACAGCTGCAGCTTGCACAGCTACGACACTGAGGTGCGGAGGAAGACGGGCAGCGGCACAGCAGCGGAGAGGTAGCTCCGGACGGAGTGAGAGCAGGACACAGCTCGGCAGCAACGAACGTCACGGGCCGACACTCAGGTGGCGCCCATAGCCGGCTAGCAGCGGGAGGGGACTTCACGGCCACAACTGAGGAGAACCGAGGTGAGAGGGGAGCGTAGAGGAGAGGCGCCATAATTACCGCCACAAAACAACTCTGAACAAGCATCAGAACACCCTCAGAAGACCTGGTACAGCTATAAGCCACTGGCCTCCTATGCAACGGGGAACGCAGCAGCGCACTAGCAGTCCAGCAGTAGTGGGGGCCCCACAAATACAGCAATAGACACCCAAGGTGAGGGAGAGGGAAAAGGGCGCAAATGAAAGGCGCTATCTTTATCAATTAACAGCAGCTTTGGAGGACTACAGAAGCTCTGACAGGATGGGGCTGATACTAGCTACAGTTCACCTTTACTCCAAGTGTAACAGCAGCACTCAATCCAGCTGCCTGATCCCCACAGTGCCAGATTATTATTACCTGGGGAGATAGCTAACAGATAACAGAATCATAGGGTGGAGGTGGTGGAACACAGAGGAGGAGGAGAGAAGAAGAAAACAAGGGAACAATTACAATAGTAATCTGCCATACAGAACTTGCAAGCATAAAAACACAGACACCAATGTTGCCTAATTGCATGGACCGCTATATTGTCAAAATGGGGAAATCCAAGTCCACTAAGCAACAGGGTAAAGGGGGAAAAGGAACAACCACAGAACCGGAAAGCATTGACGACCCCTTGAGTAACCCAGATTGGGAAAATTTTTCCTCAACTTCTGACCATCCTACCGCCTCCCCAAAAGCCGCAACAAGGGAGGGAGAACCCATAACTGAGGATAACTATAAAAAAATAGCAACGGAAGTGGCCCGAAAAATTGCCCCGGACTTACAAGAAACATTGGCTGCCACAGTAGCCAATATGTTTGCACAAATCAAAGGAGACATAAGGGATCATAGTGACAGATTGGAAGAACTTGATTTTAAGGTTCAGTCCCTTGATGCCGATGCCCTCCGCTCTAAGTTACAAGAAGTCTTGACTGATAATAAGCGGTTGACAGACAAAGTCGAAGATCTAGAAAACCGCTCAAGGCGGAGCAATCTAAGAATCATAGGCCTGCCGGAATCCTTCCCACCAAACAAACTGGTCACAATGTGTGAGCAAGAAATACCGGAACTCCTAGGGATGTAAAAAAGATGCAAAGTTGAACGGGCACAGAAGGCGGGACTAGACCCGTTACCCCAAGAGACAGACCACGGCAAGTAATTGTCAAGTATCTTAATTATGCTGACAAAGCAGAGATTTTGAGATCCTTCAAAAAATTAAGAACCGGCCTCCTCTATCAAGGATCTAAACTACTACTTTTCGAGGACTTCTCAGCGGAGATAGTGAAATGCCGACAGGCTTTCTCGGCCATCTGCTCTGAGCTATATAACAGACAAGAGAAGTTTGCTTTACTATATCCGGCAGTCCTCTGAGTCTTCCATAAAAATGGAAATTCATCCACATATCATTCCCCTGAAGAAGCTCAAACCCTCTTATGTAGACTGCAACAAAAAACCAGGACCTCGCCACCCAGGGAAATGCCCCGAAGACGCAGCTCGGACTCAGACCCTGCAATGTTCCAGAACGAAGAGACAGAAGACAACCTAACACGTCCTCCGCTCAGCTCAAAGGAACAAAGGAAACGACCAGCCTCACCATTGGGAACATGACTTTGCCAAGGGATTAAGAAAATTTGATTCTTGAGGGAGGAGATGGAGGTGAAGGTGGAGAAGTGGGAGAGGACTTTGCTGAGAAATCATGAAAAGAGAGTTGGACTTCGGACATTCAGCTAGAGATAAGTTTGGCCCCTCGGCCTTGCATTGTTTCCGTCTCTGGTCGCCCTCACCCCCTCCCCATGGGTCCGATCACCCTTTCCCCGCCCTTTTACCCCTTCTTTCCCCCCTCCTTTCCCGCCCATATCCTTTTCCCTCCCTCCCTCTCTCTTTTTTTTTTTTTCACCTTCTCTCTTCTGTCTCACCTTCCTCTTAATGTTAAAGTTAATCTACTTCACAAGCTGTAGGACTGCAGCAGCCGGTCCCCAGGCGAAAGGTAAAGCCTGGAAATCGTATTCATGTTGTTACGGGAAAACATTTCAGGGTTTCGTCCGCCTTGGAGCGGGAGTTATGTATCTCTATTCTTGATACACCCAGGTCGGGAATAAGAGAAGTCCACAGGCAGTACAACTTTGGGGTCTTTGAGATTCCACCTACACCCCAAAAGTGCCTAGATAGGGGAAAAGATATTTCCCTCACAGGTGGCTCTGTGATTGCAGAAGCTAGTTGGTTTGAAATGTTTAATATGGTTAATAATGTTGGGCTTTCTTGGTTATATAGGAGCTTTAGACTAATCCAATACCCTAAAGCAAACGATTTAACAACTTACAGACCAGATGTAATGGCACAAGGCTTAATCAACCCCAGTAGTCCAAATGATTAACTTTATATCATGAAACGTTAAGGGTCTTAAATCTCCAGAAAAACGCCTCATAGTTCTGAGAAATCTAAAGAGGTTGGGGGAGGAAATCGCCATGTTGCAAGAAACACACCTTGGGAGGGAGGATTTTTTTAGACTGAAAAGGTTATGGGTAGGGCAGGTATACGGCGCTCCGGCATTGGGAGGGAAAAAGGGTGGAGTGATCATTCTAATACATAAGAAGCAGGTTTGTACCCTGGTGGAACAATCCCAAGATACTGAGGGCAGGATAACAAGGATAGCGGTGGACATCGCTAACACGAAATTAGCCCTATATAGTGTATATGGCCCAAATGGGGACAATAAACTTTTCTTCCAGGATCTAACTAAGAGGATCTTGGCAGATGACACTCCCCTAAAAATTATTGGAGGAGACCTCAACACTGTGCACCATTCTTGTGAAGACAGATCTTCGAAAGAACATAAGAGGGAAGAAGCCCTGAGTGTATTCTTAGAACACACACAGTTAGAAGACATTTGGAGGATCCTACACCCCGAAGGGGGAGAATTTACATTTTTCTCTCAGCCCCATTTGTCCCGAATTGATTACTTCCTAACTTCCTCCCAGATGTCCAGTAGAGTATGCTCAGCAACTATTGGTGATCTGGTCATCTCTGATCACGCCCCAATCACTTTGGAGGTAAATGACATTACCCCTAGTGGAACAGAATTCATTTGGCGTTTCCCTTCATATCTCTATAACGACGAAGACTTTGGAAATATCTTGCGTGGTTGGTGGCATGATTATAGAATAACAAATACAAGTCATGAAGATACACCTCATCTTTTCTGGGACACGGCGAAAGCGGTGCTTACAGGGAAACTCATATCTTACATAACAGCCAGGAATAAAAGAATCCGGGCAACACTAGCAGATCTTACCCAAAAACTACGAAAAGCTTACACAGATTTTAAAGCCCAGCCCAAGCGACAAAACCAGGAAAGCTGGGCAAACGCCAGGAGGGAATACGAATATTGGATGGCCCACAGGGAACCGTCCAAAAAATTAGGTAGGGACTCCCAACTTTTTAAATTTTGTAACAAATCGGGGAAATTACTGGTGAGGCTAGCCAAAAGAGTACTCCCACAAAATTCAGTGCACTCTATAAAAGACGATCAAGGTAAACTCCATTAAAAAGGTAGAGACATCACAAACATCTTCCAAAAATTTTACTCTACTCTTTATTGCCCCTCAACCACAGATACAAGAGAAGCTGACCATTGGTTGACAAACACAGATCTTCCTATATTGACACAGGAAGATAGAAACTTCCTGGGGGCCCCTATTACAGAGGAAACAATTCAACAGACAACCCAAAAAATGGCCAACCACAAGGCACCAGGCCCGGATGGATATTCAATAGAATTCTTTAAAACCCTTCTCCCGGAGATTTCTCCTACCCTGGTTTCCCTATATAATTCCTTCCTGGATGGCCATGAAATCCCCCGCAACATGAATGAAGCCTACATCCGTGCCCTACCAAAGCCAGGAAAGGATAATACAACACCGAACACATATCGACCAATTTCACTCATTAACGTGGACATAAAAATATTACCAAAAAATGGCGGACCGCCTCGCGACATTATTGCCTAAATTAATTACCAACCATCAAGTAGGCTTTGTTAAACAGAGACCAGCAATAACTAATATCCACAGGGTACTCACGGTGCTCGATGATGTAAAAATCCACCCCCAAACCCATGTTTCTCCTGCATTATTTTCAATAGATGCCGAAAAGGCCTTTGATAATGTGAGCTGGGAGTGGATAAGAAAAGTCATGGGTAAAATGGGCTTTGAAGGTCCTTTCAGCCAATATATACTCTCATTGTATCATACCAGGCTAGAGTAACCATACCAGGCTTCCTTTCTGGTTCTTTCAGGCTTTGGAGGGGGACGAGACAGGGGTGCCCTTTAGCCCTCCTCCACTTTAATATAGCGATGGAGCCATTGACTAGGTATATAATTAGTCAAAAAGAGTTTGAGGGTATTAGAGTAGGACACCAGAACCTTCAGATTCCCTTATTTGCAGATGATATAATATTCTTTTGCGCTAATCCGGCAAAAGACGTCCCATGGATATTAAATGTGCTACATAAATTTGGCCTAAGTTCTGGCTTTAAAGTCAATATTGATAAAACAGAGATATTGGATCTACCCCCCAAGGGAAATCACAAAAAACCCAGTTGGGGAATCTCCAGGTATCAATAGCCAAAGAATCAATCAAGTACCTGGGAATTAATATAGGGAAAATGCCAGAAACATTATATAACCTCAATTTTCCACCAGTGATCCATAAGATATGTACTGAACTGAATAGATGGTCCCACCTGCCACTGCCCCTGTTAGCACGTTGTCACATAATCAAAATGATAAGTTTCCCAAGGATCCTGTATCATCTCCAAACAGTTCCCCTCCTATTGAGACACACATTAAAGTCTGCCTTCACCAAATTTATCTGGAGGAACAGACGCCCGAGAATAGCATTAGCAAAATTGATGTTGCCAAAAGACAGGGGGGGTTGAATATGCCGAACATTCGCATATACAATTTAGCAGCTTTACTTAGACATAGCATCGATTGGGTGAAGGGGACTTCCTACTTCTCTAACACTGCTCTAGAATCGGGCTTAGTGGAACCATGGAATCTTGTCGCCCTCCTCCATACACCCTATTCGAGGTTGCCAGTAGTGGCACGGCAGAGTTTGATGGTGAGGGACACGATTAGTGCCTGGAAAGCAGCAAGAAAAGCATTTAAACTCCCATACCAATCAAGTAAATATCTAACATGGCAGGGGCATCCGGAATTTATACCGGGGCAAAGTAAAACAAACTTATCTCACTGGAAAATTAAGGGACTGGACAAGGTTACTTCGCTGCTACATAGTCGAGAACCTCGATTTTATACACTTGAGGAGATTCAAGGGAAGTTTGGCTTGGATAACTTGCAGTATTTTGTGTATTTACAAATCATGAACTTCCTAAAATCCAAAATTGGGGATATCCGAAAAATAGTTAACTCTGATCTATTTGACACCCTAGTGGGGGATACAGAAACGCATCATACATTGTCCCAATTGTACGGAGTCCTTCGTTGGCCACATGAAAGTGAGGCGGAGGGAAGGTGTTTAAGGGATGGGAACGGGACTTTCCTGATAGAAATATATCAGAGGAAGTACTGGAGGGGTGGAAAAGGGTGAGGAAAGCCTTGATTAATGAAACTTGGAGAGACACCTATTTCAGATTGGCACACAGAGCAGTATTTGGCTTCAATATTCCGCCACATCCGTCCTTCCCAGACCGGATATCGGAATGCCCAAAATGCTTGCAGCCTCTTACTGACCTTACTCACGGTATATGGTCATGTCCAGAAACACAAAAATACTGGGTAGAACTGATTAAGTTGCTAAAAAGGAAGTTATCCCTCACAATCTCAATGGACCCTCTACAGGTCCTATTCCACAACTTTCCAGTTACAAGGAAGTCGAATAAGACAAAATATTGTAATAAAGTACCACATATTATATTAATGGCTGCAAAGCGATGCTTATTATCTAAATGGTTAGAACCAAAGGTTCCGACTCTATCCATGGTTATACAGTCAGTCAAACACCACATGGAAATGGGTAAGATAGCCATGATATATACACTAAGGAAGCAAAGACAGAGTCATTTTTTAAAACGTGGGAATATTTTATTACTGCATTCCTAACAGATACAGAGATACATAACTTTATGCTGCCCTTCACGGGAACTTCTTGGTACCTAAAACATCAGTTAGCTGGAACACTGGGAAGACTGCAGCTCAGTAAGCGGAATAGTAACTGAGAGCTGGAGACTAAGGGGTATTGGATATGTTGGGTTTTAAAGGCAATTAAGTGAAGCTCCTATGTTAGGTTTTATTACGTTACATTATGTTATATTAGGTTGAGAAATGTTAGAAAATGCTATGTTATACCATACCATGATACGCCTTGTCTCATTATATTGTATTATGCTAAACATTGTTTGAAAACTTATCGTCAGGAAACTTGAGCACAACCTGGCGTAAACGGTTTTGTATCATACTATTGTTTACATCATAATCAGAAAATCAATAAAAATTTTCTTGATAAAAAAGAAACCTAACGCGTTTTGCGCTACAAACAGCGCTTCATCAGAGGCGATACAGTAACATACAACATTATGCTGTCTTTTAAAGGATTAATTGTTTCTTTACAGGTTTGGCAATACATCTATCAAATCCACGCTGAAATTTCGTTGGAAGAATGGGATGTCAATCAAGTGTCATCCCGATCGTGAGATTCACACGAGCGCATCCGGAGACCGCGTGGTCCCAGAGCCGACAATGTTACCCTTTTAAATAATTTTATACTGTTTTTAACAAATACAAAATACTAAATTATTGCTTACAAAAGTTTAATGTTTGTATATTTATTATACTGAATGAATAAAATATATGTATTAAGTAAAAAAAGTGTCTTTGGTGTATATGTTTAATGTGAATATATTTAATATGATAGATGTGTGATATACATGAAGTGGAAGAATGTTTTATCAGCAGTGATGTATGGGGTGGGAAATAGTTAAAAACTTGAATTTAAAAGTACCGCTAACCAAGATTATGAAACATTGTACAGTAAATGAGAACCAATCAGAGATAAGTATATATCAATACTTTGGTATATATATTTGCCACCCATTAATGCTAAACTATATATCCAGTAGTTCCAACCTGTATCAATTGATCTTTATTTTCTGTCTAAAATTTCAGTGTGGATTTGATTGATGTATTGCTGAACCTGTAAAGAAACAATTAATCCTTTAAAAGACAGCATAATGTTGTATGGTACTGTATCGCCTCTGATGAAGCGCTGTTTGTAGCATGAAACACGTTAGTTTTTATCTGTTGATTTTTAATACTGTGAAGGATAACTCCTTTGCATTTCTTTTAAAAAATAAAATAGATATTTTAAAAGTTTGCCTGCACCATTGGCGTTTCTCCCACATCTACACGTGCGCCGGATCTGCCATTTTCTTTCTATATACTCTAGATAGATAGATAGATAGATTAGATTAGAAAGAAAGGAAGAGAACATAAGAATGGAGAGATAGTAATATCACAAACTCGTCAGAATCAGTAACTGTCAAGATGAGGGAAAAGGACTTCACTCACGAGCTGTGGAAGGAGAAATTAGTCCAGGAATGAAACTGTCCTGGTGCAGGTAGCAACATCCTGGACACATAGACCTCACACCCAGAATGCATTAGAGATGAGCAAGCACTAAAAAATTCGAGTTCGGGCCGAGCTGAACACCGAACTGTTGGAATAATACTTATCACTGTGTGCAACAACCACTTCTGTATGTATTGCATGTGTAAGCCTTTGTCAAGGGATATTGTCATTGTTGATAAAGTTAGGCTGTTCAAAAAAAAAACACTGAGAGGAAGACACAGCTCAGATCTTGTTTACTGCAGATGGACTGATAGATTCAGACATGTTCTCATGTGGGCTGAGAAGTTATACTTGTTCTCTTCAAGAATAAAGTTCCTTTTGCTGTTCAACTACTGGATAATGATCTGGATAATCTGCTGCTAACAGGTTATGGGCCCAGTATCCAAGTATCCCAGTATCATGTATTACAGTCATTCCCAAGAAAACAGTAAACGTTTGTGAAACAGTGAGAAGATAAATAATGAAGATAAGAGTGGCTGATAGTAGCAATCCTATGAAATTCTCAGTGCAAGCCTGACAGAACCAGCAACTAGAATCCTGGAAATTCAAGCGTGAAGGTTGCTTTATAAGAGAAGGTATGTGGAAATATACACAGGCGCCCAAGCCTGATCCATCATAAGAGGAATGGATAGACGAAGGATCAGAACGCACAGAGCACCTATCTCCCCTCCCTCTAGACTGATGACCTGAATGTCACACATAAGCACAATGTAACACTGCAAAAGACATGGGGAAGAGCTACAGAAACGCTGCATGACAAGAAAATCTCAGCAATAAGCTTTATTTCAATGAGGAAATTGTATCGTCTGAGTTAAGTTAAGGGCAGACAGGATTATGCAGGGCACTACATCAGGACACCCTAGAAATTAGTGGCGCGTCTGCGGCTGGAATAGGCGAAGTTATAAAAGACCTTCCATTTGCTGCACCTGGTTCTGCAGCGGTCTCCCAGAAAAGCTATGACACACTGGTCCTGCTCTAGAGATGCAAACTGTGAAGAGCCTCCATTACGAGACGTGTGAAAGGACGCCTGTGTGAATACAGAGAAAACAGAAGAGCTCAAGCAGCAGTTAGTGTCCAACGCAGAATCTGCGATCATGGACTCCGGATATACAACACACAAGGAATCTGAAGGTACTCGTGATGCTTTGTCTGCAGGGAAAATGGTCACATAAAGGCAAACTATTGACAGAATCTGGAAAGCAATACTGGATCAGCTGAAAGAAAAAGGGAACAAATTCAGAAAGCCAAAACGTGCTATTAAGAAGAAAAGGACTGTGTGTGTGAATCCAGCATTTAATACAATTACACGCAGCTCAGCAAGACTATGTTATGGTGAATAGACTCCAGGTTCAAAGCCACCTGACAAAATAACAGAAGTTTCATTTTTAACCCTGGACAAAAGCATACTCCCAAAAAAGTCATCTTAGCCAATTGGCTCAGTATATAACTTCAAAAAGGAATAGGAGATGGCTACCTCCATGCCAAGTCTCTCCAACAGAAACCAGAAAATGATCCAAGTAAGGTGTGCTATAAACGTTCAAGTGTCTTGAAAGGCAACTTGTTATCCAGTGTAAGAAGAAAATCACAAGACAGGGGAATGTGTTAATTTTCATGGATGACAGCTGACCTCATTCACAAGAGAGGGTCATCTCTTGCAAACGGAAAAATATAAAGATAGGATTGTACCAGTTACAATATCAGGAGGTTGTTTATAGTTATATATACTGTCAACAACAAGCACATGCGAATTGCAGCCCCATGTGTGGCATCGGCCGTACTTGGGCATATGGGACCTGAAGCTATAAGAATAGCTAGTTCAGGAAGAGCTTGCTAACGGCGTTACTCAATTGAACCAATGACCCGTCCAGAAAGATGAAAGTGATACGAGCACTGCCTTAAGGCGTAATGACAAGGACTATCATTTCCGAAACAGTGTAGCACCCATACATCCAGCACAGCCACTGGACTTGATTCATACAGATGTGTGTGTTCCATAATGGAGTACTCAAACAACCTGGAGAAGAAGAGATATTTTTCTTAACCACATTTATGCTGATTAATACCCAGATATAACAATTGTATAACTTGCTTCCATGAGCACAAGATGATGTTGCAGAAGAAACTAGACAAGAGTACCTAGCTGAAGTATCAACAATCTGGAAGCAATGCTCAAGACGTGCATGCGTCAAATGGGAACTTGACATACCACAAGTCGGAACAGGCAAAAGCCCATATTTAAAAGAATGGATCGTGGCTCCAGACTACCAAATACCATCAACTCCAGCAACAGAATGGTTGTCGCAGAGAGGAAAAAAAACACCGAAACTCCTTTGTGAAAGTGGAAGACGTATGCTTTTTGGATGCCCGAGGTACAACAACATATTGGGGCGAAGCAATAATGAATGGATTGCTCTCTTCAAAAAGATTAGCAGGGAAAGTACAAAGAAAGAAACAATCCATAACTGAGCACTCGGAACAAAAGAAGCCTGAATTAAAAGCCACATTAAGAATATTTCGGACGTAAATGCATTTGTGCCCACTGTTCCTAGAGAAAGCGTACCAAAAATGGGAAGCTATGCCATAAGGACAGGAGTCCGGGTAGGCTTACAGTTGATGAAACCCAAAAAGGAATACAGAATCCTGCACCCCAGAGACCCACAAGGTGACAATCAGCAGAGTTTGTAATAATAGATGAAAAACTCCTGTATCACATCAAATTTCATCGAGTTTACTCCTAGTTAATTACACTTTGAGCCACGAATGCAACACCAGTCACAAACTCAAGAAAACAAGAAGAAGACGGCTGTAATAGTAGTGGGTTGACTCCAAAGTATACTGAAGACGGCAAACTGTCAATACCTGATGAAACCTCCATAGGAGATAAACACAGGTGCCACAAAGGTATTCCAGGTAAGCTTGTCCTCTACATGGTGAAGGGACATATTGAGTCTGAGCTCAGTCATCGGGTAAGATAGTGGCAAATACATACAGTCCATTGACAAGCAGAGAGAAAAGGATTAAAGTGCTGGATGAAGAAATGGAATCTTCTTCAAAGCTTCAGAATGGAAAAAATCTACCCAAGTACCCACAGGAATAAGAAAGCAATTGTACTGTAAGTGGATTTTCAAAACCAAGTTATGGACTTTGATGGTTACGCTGCATAGACTCAAGCCATAGACAAGTTGCTCAAAAGGGTCTTACAAAATTATGGTGAGATTTTGATGCTTACATTTTCTCCAGTCGCTAACCAAACAACCATTTACGAGATAGTAATGATGTCAGCAGGCAGCCGGTATGCAATAGCATGAAAGTATGACATATCGTGCCATTAAGACAGCTTTTCTAAATGGTGACATTGAAGAAGAGGTAGTATATGACTCAACAGAAGGGATATTAAAGAGGAGAAGTACACCTTGTGTGTAAACTGCAAACTATTCTTTATCGGGCCTAAAACAATTCGGCAAAGAGCGTGGTAAAAACTAAGATGAAATGACGTTGTGCTGCAAAGGAGGGATTAAGAAGAAGATCAAGCTGATCCGTGTTCCACTATACACTAATTGCAACAGCAGATAACGTGGATGTCTGTTCTTCTGTATGTTGATTGATGTAATCATAGCTCATCACGAAGATACGCTGAAATTACAAAAGTAGGAACAATTTTGAACCAACCTTTGAAACACAAGGGACCTTGGAAATGTGACACACTTATCTGGGAATCCAGATCCAGAGAGAAGAAGGATGGAGTTCTACCTTCCATCAACCAGAAAGCCTAAATTGTCACGTCCTAACAGTTTGGAATGTCAGAAGACAAGGCATTTCAACTACAATGGGATCGCATTCCGTAAATAAACGTTGGAAGGGCAGATGATGATCTACTAACCTAACAATGAGAGTTACAGAAAAAAACAGTGGGACCCGCGCACTTCCTCCATTAAATCAGCCACAACTAATCATCCTGAATATCACAGCTACACATGGTGCCTTCATTCAATACTCTGTGCGTTCGTGCTAAGTAGCCAGTCAAAGAGCTGGAACTGCACGTTTCAAAAGAGTCCTTCAAATATCTGACAGGCAAACTCAAGACAGTGAACCTATACAATATTTGGCAAATGGTGATGTAATGCCTAACGCTTAGCTTGGACGCGACTGGGCCGGATGATTTAAGTGATCGAAGTCAACAAAGCGGTTATTTATTTCTAATTTAGGAGGAAAATCCAATTTTCTCTGGTCAAGCAGTAAAGCAGCGCCGTCCAGTTTCCCGTGATCATCTAAGGGCAGAAATACTTTTCAGCAGCTCTTTCCAGTCAAGAAGTTAATTCTGTTGAATCCACCTGTTTAGCCGGATCTTGGTTAAAACTCCACAACTCAACTGTTACGATATAGAAGAAACCAAGGATGTATTAAACTGCCAGCAGTGAAAGGTCAATGCCAGGGACCCTAACACATTGATGTAAGACATCACCACTGCGATGATATAGTGGAACATGTATCATTGGGACTTTGTCTACTGCGAAAACTGAACAAGATGAGACTACGGCTGATGCAGACAAGCATTGACCAAGAACCAAAGTTTGAAGATGTCGCGATGCATTGATGGGACTCAATTGGTTAAGTAGTTGCTAGAGAGGGGGTATTGGAATAATACATTAATCACTCGTGGCAAACAACCACACTTCTGTATGTCCTAGCATGTAGTCTTGTGAGCCTTTGTCAAGGGATATTGTCCATTGTTGATAAACGTTAGCTGTTCAAAAAAAAAACTCCACTGCAGGGAAGACAACAGACTCAGATGTGGTTTACTGCAGATGGGACTGATAGATTCAGAACTGTTTCATGTGTGCGGAGAAGTATAACTTATTCTCTTCCATAGAATAAAGTTCCCTTTTGCTGTTCAACTACTGCGATAATGATATGGATAATCTGCTGCTAACACGTCAACCACCATTCAAGTCAATGTCATCGGGCTCGGCGTTGGGTTCGGAGAAAACGTAACAGTTCGTCTGAACACTATACACTTTCTCCCTGAACGGCTCAGCTCTATCATAGGCGGGAGCAAACATGGGAAATGTACTAAAACTTGAAAGCATGTTGTTAATACATACTCAAATGGGCTTACAACTACAAGTTTGAAGATTGCAGCCTGAAATCTATTGCAACTTTTTAAGGTAATCTGTACCATGTAAAATAAGAAAAATGGTGCCATTTTAGCCATGTGAAAATAGTTGTATTGTATTTCAGTGCGATAAACAGAGTAGCAATATTGCAAACGTGACTTTTTAATGGCTAACAAAAAAGGCATAATATAATAAGGTATCTGAAGAGAGGATTAAATACATACTTACTCTTGAACAGTTTGGAAGATTTGACTTATTGGTTGAACAATCTTCAGGAATGAATATAAATTTCCTTAAAAAAATGAGCAACCTCCTCTTTTCAATTTCACAATGCACATGTCCTAACTGCTTCCCAATGTCTCTAGTCGTTTTTGTACAACTTGGCTGATCTCTAAACTAGGAGTTAATGCGCAAATCTCACAACCAGGGCGTTGATCCCTGAACGCCCCCCCCCCCCAAATCACCACCCCCCACGCCCAATCTAAATTTGAGGCGGATCAAATTGGAATTGGGATTTAAACAGTTCCTCTCTCTTCTTGGTGTTAACATTTGACTTCATGAGCCCAAGACAACACCTTACAATTGATCTTATTTTGTTCATGTATAAAAAAGAAAAAATGCTATTTTTATGTTTCATCTAAAATTTTACAACCTAAAAGCCAACATAGCCCCAAGTTCCCAGCATCCACATCAGACATTATTCATGTTTCAGTGTCTCTGCTTAGTTTAAATGGTCATACGGCCTGTCTGTGGACAACAAGTCCCGCCATCCCCCGCATTATATGTCTAGCTGGCTCCTGCTTATGTTTAAATGTCGCCAACGTCCCTGTCTGGGGAACAACACAGTCCCACAGCCATCTAAGCGATTATATGTCTAGGCGTCTCGCTGCTTATGTTTAAATGGTACATTTTTCATAGGTTTCATAGTTTGTATGGCATAAAAAAAGAACAAGTCCGTCCATCTAGTTCTAGATGTTGTGCTAAGGTGTTCGGATCCAGAGGAAGGCAAATAAACCCCACATGAGGTTGAACGCCAATTGTCCTCCATTTTAGGGAAAAAATTCCTTCCTGACGCCCCCATCTGGCAATCGGAAAAATCCCTGGTTATATGTACCTCTCCTGAATCATGGTCACTGTAACCTTTGTCTATATTATTACGCTCCACAACATTATATCTACGCTCCCAGAAATGCCTAAGCCAAAAACTTTTTGATTTTGGTTTATTGGAATTCACCATGACAAGGTCACCTTCTGGCAGTGGAATTCATAGTCTCACTGCTTTACAGTAAAGATCCACTTTATCTGCTGCTATGTAGAATCTTTTTCGTCCTCAAGACGTTTAGAGGATGCCCCATAGTTCTGATACAGTCCTCTATGTATAAATAAAATCTATGGGAGAGATCTCTATATTCGACCTTTGATGTATTTAAATACATATGCTATTTACTGTCCCCCCGAAGCCTTCTATCTCTATAAACTAAATAACCTAATCACTGCACTAAATCTTTTTCAGGGTATGTAGTCCCACCCAGTTCCTTTTATTATTTGTGTTGCCCGCTCCATTTGTACCTGTTCAAGCTTCTACAATGTCCTTTCCTGCTGCTCTCTGGTGCCAAAAACTGTACAATAGCTCCCATCTGTGTGGTCTACCAGGGACTTGATCTAATGGGAGATTAATGCTTTCTCATGGATCTATGCCCCTTTTAATGCACCATGATCCTATTTGTTTGGCTGCGGCTGCTGACACTGGCCTGCTACCAATTAAGTTTACTGTCCACCAGGTTTCCCAAGTCATTCTTCCATGTCATTTTACCCAGTGTTTTTCATTTAACATGTAATCAGTAATGGTTATCTCTTCCCCATGTGGCATACCTTGCATTATCCAGTGTTAAACCTATCTGCCATTTCCTGCCCTGGCTTCCACTTATCAAATCCCTTTGTATATAACCAAATTATCCTCTATTGTGGTTGATGACTTTACAGGCTTAGTAGAGACTGCAAAGACTTCGATTTCTACTGTTATGCCCTGCCTCTGTCCATGATCCCATCTAATGAAAATGTTAAAGAGGATAGGCCCAATAATGACCCATTGTAGGCCTACCCACAACTAGAGTACTCTGCTCACTCAGTCTCCACAGTATTTACCCTTTCATTACTACCCTTTGTTTTTCTATCAGTGAGCAGTTACTTACCCACTTGCACTCACATTTTCCTCAGTCACAAGGCCTTTCTCATTTTTTTACAAACCTTTTATGTGAGCAACCATATCAAAATTGCATTTAGAAAAATCTAGATATATGACATCAGTGGCTCCACAACCTCTTCCCTGTCTAGAACTGACTTCCCTACCATAGACTGCTGATGAGATAGTCCCTGCAATGGAACACTATCCTTCTGAACCGTGCTGGAACGGCGTTATACATTTATTTTCCGGGTGATACTCCAGGATCTGCATATTCTGCAGAACATCACCCTTCAAACACCTTTTACCCTACAACAGAGGTTCAAGCTTACTGGCCTATGAGTTTACCTGGTTCACTTTTTGCCCTCCTTTATTGAATATTGGCACCCACATTTGCTATGCGGCCAATCTTCTGGGACCATACCCCCGTATTAGACAGTCCATGAATATTAAAGAATAGGTGGGCCTATCTATCACCATCACTTAATCTCTCTTAGGACACGAGGGTGTATGGCCCCTCTTGACCTGGGGATTTCGTCTATTTTAATCTTCCTAAGACGGATCTGCCACTTACTTCCTGGGTTAGGACAAGAAACTTTTAAGTTGGGGGAGAGATTTACCACATCTCTCTGTTCTAAAAAAGGAAGCGTCTCCTCTCGGTAAAAGAAGTGGAGGAAAAAAGTGTTTTACTACGTTTGCTGTTTTCTCATCCCTCTAATCGTCTCTCCCTCAGTATTTTTCTCAAGGGCCAACATATTTCTGTCTTTAATCTTTTTACTATTTTTTTAGTTACAAAATATTTTGGGGTAGTTTTACTTTCTATCAGCAATATGTCTTTCCGTCTCCAGCTTTGCGTCCTTTATCTTCCTATTTTACACACTTTATTTTTTTCCCTATAGCTTCTTTGTGCTCTTCATGCCATATGTTTTAGTAGGTGAACGCTTTCTCTTTTTGGGTTATTTTTATTGCACTCTCTCCTTACATCCTGCTTGATCCAATTGGCGTTTTTCCTGTTTCTACTTTGTTTATTACCACTAAGGTTTGTACTTCACAGTCGGGTCAGCTAGGATGTGTTTTTAAAACTATCCCAATTATTCTTTGTCCTCTGGCCTTATTTAACATCATTGTCCCAGTCAATACGTGTAGGGCCTCACTCTAAGCAGAATAAATTAGCCCTTTCTAAAATTCAGTGTTTTATGTGGCTCTTTGACAAAAACCTCATATTGAAGGATATAAACGGTATCTTTTTATACTCTATGGTCATCTACTTACCTAGGTGGCCTCAATCTGAAACCTGTGTTTATCAGTCAGGTCTATTTGTTAATCATTTCGGTCTTAAGAAGGGCATTTATCCTCTAGTCGTTCTCCTGCACCATTTGGCAAAGGTAATTTATCCATTAGTTGTATTGACAAAAACTGTTTCTTTTGAGTGCTAAGCTTCGATCTTCACATTGATGTTCATGAGATAGTTAAAGTCGACCCATAATAATACCTATTTGATTAGCCGCCTCATTCTATATGCCTGAGGGTACATCTTTAATGTGGTTCTGTCTCATAATTTGCGGGGCTATTGCGACCCCTATGATGTATTATATTGTTATTGTTACCCCATGGTATATTGACCATAATGATTCACCACATGTTCATGACCTGTACCTAATCTTTCCCGCAGTGTTGGCTTCAGACAGGAATTTTACATAGAGCAGACACTCCCCTTCCGGTCTTTACGTTCTCCTTTACCTAATATAGACTCTGTTAACCCTGCAAGTTAACAGCCCTAGTCGAAGCTCTCGTCCAGCCATGTCTCAGTTATCCCCACTATGTCCATTATTTTCCTTCAGCTATTAATACTTCTAGTTATCATTTTGTCTGGTCGACTCTGGCATTTTTTATAGATCATTTTAGCCCAGCTCTGTCTTCCAATATTTTACTCCTGTGTCCTTATTGTTTAGCCATCAATTCCAAGATACTCCCCTTAAAGTTTCTGCTTGTGCAGAGTATTTGTGTTTCCACCTTTTTACGACACCTGTTTCCCCTAATGTCATTTTTAAACTCATCATAGTTGAGTATAAGTTGCGGGACCCTGTGGTTTTTGACCGAGGTCGGGGGGGAAAAATTTCAAGTGCCAAATTTCAAAATTTGGCAATTTAGAAGGGGCAATCCTCGGGAAATTACCCCTAAATTTGAGCAGAAGGGAGGGGACTCTCGCCTTTTTGTAATTTTGTACCCCCTTCCCTTTGCAAAACCCCCTTATTTACCAATGTTGAAATTACTTCAAACTTGCACCCAATACTGCTCCTATTTTACCCCTATCTTGCCTCAGAAAGTTTACCCCACATAAGCCCCTTTTCCCCTTCCCCTTCCCCTATGTTTTCCACCCCCCCCTGCAAATTTTTCCTTTTCAACCCCCCCCAAACCCCCCGGCTCACATATTACTGCAAAAAAAGGGCCGTTCTTTATTCATCATAAACCCATCTTTTGTCTCTTTTCATTCTCCTGCTTCTCCCCTGCAGGGAAATCTCTCCCAAACCCCCGGGGCCAACCTTCCTTTTTGCTATCCCCCCTCTCCTCAGCCTCCCATGGGAAACCCCCTGATAATGCTTCCCTTTCGTGTACGTCTTTTTTTGCCCCCTTTTAAGTTTTGGCTTATGGAACCCCCCCGCCCCGGGTTGAAAACAAATCACTGCTGTTCAGGGAACCTTTTTCTCTCCAAACTCCCTAAAAACCCGCGGCCCTCCAAAAAACATGGCCCCAGAAAATCTGAAACCGTTCCCTTGCCGCTCTCACCTTTTGGTGGGTTTCATTTTCACCCACCCCCCCAAAACGGGAAAACCCGGGGCGGGTGGAGGGGGTTGGGCATACACCCCTTTCCCCCTTTGAAACTTCCCAAAAGGTCCTTCCTCCTGCACCCCCCCTCACTTTTTCCCCTCCTTTGAGGCCCAAAACCCCCTGGGGACACTTTCACCCTTTTTTTCCCATCAGAGTCGCAGTTTGTCACAGACCCCGTCTTCCCGCCGGGTTTCTGACCCTTTTTGCCGCCTGGCTCCCACACTTCCCCCTTTTAAAATGCCCACTCTCTTTCTTTGGGTGTTTTCAAAACCCCCAAAATTGAGACCCCATGTTTCCTTCTGCCTAAACATTTTTTTTCCCTTTAAACCCTCCTCTCAGGGCCCTCTCGCGTTTATGACCCCCAACCCACAAGGAGGGAACTCCCCGGATTTGTCTTTTGTCATTTTCCCTAAATTTTTAAACCCCTTCCTAATTTTTCTTATGCTCTCTCTGCCCCAAAATTTCTTATCCCCTTTTCATTATCACAAATTTCCTGCCTTCTCTGGAAAAAACCTGCCCTCACCCATACAGAAATACCCGCCCCAATTAAATTTCCCTGGGAAAACTCACAGATCCTACAGTCCTCACTGCCCCCAATCTCCTCCCTCTCCTGTCCAGACCGGGCTGTCAAACGTTAAAATTAAAACTCTCCCCAACCCAAACCGGGGGACTTGTTGGCACCACTCCACACCGCACCCCCCAGAGTGGACGCCCCCACCCTTTGGCCCCACCCCTCGGGACCTTTTTTCTCACGGGTGTTCCAGGTGTGCTGAGGGCTGGGGGAAAAAGTCAAAGTCCCTGCAGTTTTTTTCCACTCCCAAATTTCCATGCTCGGACTTATCAAATGCCCTTCACTGCCCCAAAAAAACAAAAATTTCACCTCCCTCACCCTCCACACTAAAACCAACAACCAAAACGCCTTTTTGGGACCCTTTCCCACTCCCTCCTAAGGCCTAAAGCTCAGGCCCCCGGTCATGCCCTCTGGGCTAAAAAGCCCTGCCCACTCCTTCAAAGCAAAATTGAAAATATCCGGCAAAATTTACTCTCAACCCCAAATTTAAAAACCCACCCCTGTCCCCCCCCGACTTTCCCCCCTAAATCACTCGCAGCCCTTGCCACAAACAGAGGAAGGAAAGGTTCCCCAGGCTTTCCTGTCTGCTCGCCCCAACCCCTGCTTTCTGACCCCTTTAAACCCCCCCTCGCCCAGTATATTTCCCCAGCTGTCCTCTTTTTAAAATTACTCCCTATCTGAAAACCTCTCTCTCCCAAACTGGGATTTTTCCACTCTTTTTTCAAACACGCATAAAACCCCCTTTATTTAAAAAAGGGCCCTCTCTGGCCCCGTTCTGTGCGGATAACTCCCCGCCCAGTCTCAAACCCCCCTTTAAAATCTCTAAATTCCCCTGGGGGAACGCTTGGTCTACTTCGCCTAACCCGACTATCTCTCTGCAAAAACTCTTCTTGACCCGCTCCCAACCCGGTTTTCCGCCCCTACACCCCAGGGAAAAACTGCTTATTTTAAAGTTTTTAAATGACCTCCTCCCCAACCCCAAAAATCTCGGGTATCCACTCATTGTTGTTCTTTTGGGATTCTCTCTGCGCTTTTTGGAACTGTGGAAAACCAATTTTCCCCTCAGCATGCTAAAGGGCCCCATTGGCCCCCAGGCCCACCGCTCTCGCGGGTTTCTTGGGGCAAACCTCTTGCCGCTCCTTAAAGGGGTCTGGGTTTTCTGGTTCCCCCTTTCCTCCCCCTTTCCCTTTTTGCTGTTGGATTTCCCTTTCGGGGAATCATTTTCTAGGTTCCTTTTCCTTTTTTAAATTGTACACAGCCCCTTTGGGACAAACCATCATTTAAAATTTGGGTTTTTCCAGAAACCTTTCTCTTTGGGGGTGACACCCAATTTAACCTCCCCCCGGGGACACCCACCCCAAACCCCCTTGCTACAAAAACACCGGGGGACGGGTCTGCCCGTTTGTCTCTGAAAATAAAGTCCTCTCTCCTTTTCTGAAATTTAAACCCTCACAAAGACTAAAATTCTTGTTTTCCCCCCAAATCAAAAACCCCAAACCCCCCCCCCCCCCTGCTATTTCTGTTTCTGTATGTGGTACCACCATTTCTCCTAGGCAAGCAGGCCCGTGTTTTAAGGGGTTTTATTTGATTTGATCTGACCTTCCCCCCATATATCCAACCCCTTTCCCCGCCCCCGGGTCCCCTGCACCTCAAAAAATATCTCCAAAATCCGTCCATTTTAACTGTGGAAAAAAGACTCAAACTTCATTACTGCTCTTATTTTTTCTCGTTTGACTACTGCAAACCCCCTTTCTTTTCGGTCTTTCCCCCTCTGCAAAAATCTCCCTCTCCAATCTTTCCCGAATGCAGGGGAGCAGGCTTGTTTTTTCTCTCCCCGCCGCCCTTTTCTGATGCCTTACCCTGTGTCAGTCACCTCCCCTGGTTTCCCTGTACAGGAAACGTATTAAAATCAGCATCTCCCCATAAAGCTCTCCCCAGCGCTCCTCCTCCCTACATCTCCTCCTAGTCTCTGTCTACGCCCTTTTCCCCTGCTCTTTCCCCTTTTGCTGTTTATTTCAGGCCCCATTTCCTCAATTATTGAAACCCTCCCAGCGCCTACAAGATTTTTAACGTGCGGGACCAATTCCTTGGAAAATGCTTCCGCGGGCGATCAGGCACATTCCCCAAAATCACAGTTTTAAGAGGCCCTGAAAAAAACATCTTTTCGGTCTGGCCCCCCAAAATCCCTAACTGGTATAAAAAAACAAACTGTCACTCCCTGCACTTGGGCAAAACACAGGCACCTTTTTCTGTAAAGATGTACTGTCAGGGTGGGAGGTTCATCCTTTTTTTATGTAATCCACCCTATTTATGAAACATGGCTGGCCATTGTAAACTTGGCACTTCTTACCGTATGTTTCACCCATACACCTAATAGATTGTAAGTTTTCACGAGCAGGGCCCTCAACCTTGGGGTCTCATTTGTAAGAAACTTTTTAATGTGTAATGACTGTATGTTTACCCTTGAATTTGTAAAGTGCTGCGGAATATGTTGGCGCTATAGAAATAAAGATTATTATTATTATTATTATAGCCTAAATATCAGAGACATGATATGATAGATGTTTTTACCCCTTCACACCTTGCGCCATTAACTTATGTGTGTATGGGGTGTATGAAGTGGGTTCACTCACTGAGTGATGGATACCGGTAGCGGAGAACACTGGGAGCGGAGAACGCTCTGATCCTAGCAATTTAGCCATTTAGATGTTGTGGTCAATACATTAACAGCATCTAAATGATTAACAAAAAGGGCCAGGATATAACAGAAATGAATGAAATCACTATATACAGTTGTCCCTCGCTATATCGCGGTTCACTTATTGCGGCTTCACTGCATCGCGGGTTCATTTAAAAAGTGTATCTATCTGGATCTAATGCTGTATTGCGGAGTTTTCGCTATATCGCATGTTTTTCCAGTATGGAATGGAAGGCGACCAACCACAGCAATGTGTTCTGTATCCTGGCCACTGCTTCGCTGATTTTAAAAGCATATAAAGTGTTAGTAAGAGTGTGGGAAAGGTTTATAAATCCTTAAAATATATTTAAAAAACATAATAAATATAACGCCGCTACTTCGCGGATTTTAACATATCACGGCGGTCTGTGGAACGTAACCAGCGATAGGTGAGGGATCACTGTACTGCAATACATTAGTACTGCAGTATATCGTATAAACGATTAAGCGATCACATGTTCAGGTCACCTAAGGGGATGTAATATTTATCTAGAAAATTAAAAAGTTTAAAAACTATTGAAAATTAACTTATACATGAATATTTGTGACGAGATACAGTTTTGTTATGCAAAATATCCAATGAACAAGTGAAATTTTCTCATGCTTTCTTATTTATATGTAACTATATGCAATGAAATATTTTATATTTATAGATTATTTGTTGTTGGGAAATTCTAAAATTAATTAAAAAAATTTCAACTAGAAAAAAATGTACATTTTTTTCCCTCAAAAAGCAGTATCTCACATGGCTATGTAGACGAAAAAATTAAGAAATTATGGCTCTTGGAATGCGGGAAGGAAAAAATTAATAAAACATAAAGAAATATCGTTGTGGCATTTATATGACAATTTTTTTCTCTGCAGAACAAGCTGTACTTTTTTAACACACCAGTTTATCATACATTAAGTTAGTATTTAACCCCTTAAGGACCTTGTGCTTTTTTATGGTTGACAGGTTAGTTTTTCCCTCTCTGCCTACCCAGAGCCATAACTTTTTTTATTTTTCCACCTACCTAAACAAGTGAGGACATTTATTTTGCAGAACAAGATGTACTTTCTGGTGGTACCATTCACCGTACATTAGAATATACCGCGAAAAAATTCCAACTGGGGCAAAATGTGAAAAAAACTTAATTGTACCATGTTTGATGAGATTTTAATTTTTTTTTTTTTTTTAAGGCATTCACTCTCCGGTATAGATGACATGTTCTCTGTATTCTGCAGGTTGATACAAATCCGACAATAACAAACATGCAGGGTTTCCGTTATGTTATAGTTCTTTAAAAATAATCCAAACAGCTTCTATTTTGGAAATTTGCGCCGCGGCGCCACTTTCTGCATCCAAAAACTTTTTTGTACCTATACCTACGGATGTGAGTGTGGCGGAATTTTTTGCAGGTAAAGTGTACTTTTTATTGATACCAGTTTGGAATATATGCGACTTTTTTTTATCACTTTTATTCCAATTTTTAGGGGACATGAAATGACCAAAAAAAAACCCCGCAATTTTATCGTTTGGAATTTTTTTTCTTCTACGGTGTTCAGCATATGGGATAAAATATGTTATATTATAATAGATCAGACTTTTTCGAACGCGACGATACCAATAATGTACAACTTTTTAATTTTTTTATTTTTTTTGTAAAATGGCAAAAGGGAATGATTTACACGTTTAAACATTTTTTTTTTCTTTTTTACTTTAACATTGAAGGGAATCAAAAAATGACTTATTGTTTAACTCACATTTTTATGTTAAACACATTTCATAGGAATTTTTGGTTATGTTTTTGTTAATTTTCCATATCACTTTCAGTATTTTTTATTGATTTTTAAGTCCTGCAGTTTTCACTTTGGCCACTAAGCCTAATAATAGTCTGACAGCTGTTCTGTACAGAAAGATTCTCAGTTGTCTGCTCATTATCAGCACAAAGACGGTCAAACTGAAAGGAGACACCAATGTGTATAGATAACACCACCAGTCACAATAGGAGATAGTCACACCTCCCTGCACAGTGATTTCTTCCCAGGTCACACAGCATGACTAGAAAACTCTCCTATGGAAGTCAATGGGAAAGAATCAGTCTTCCCCACAATCATATATAGACGACCGAATTGAGAAATCTATAATCAGGAAATAAAAACGGCTAAGAGGAAAATAATATGGATAAGGGTCTTGATTTAATAAGTAAAAAAAAAAAAATTGAGACAGATTCCCTTTAAGTCCCCTAGGATACTTCACCACTACGGGGGTGGAGGATAGGGGAGGGTTTATTTGTACAGTCTAATGCATTGTATAGACAATGCATTAGGGCGTACCAAGATAGCAGTTTCACTTCTTCCTGCCTGGGGCAGGCAGTAATGAAACAAAAAACATGGTGGCGATGGAAGCCTTCGCAAGGCATCCAGATAACATGTTAACAGATCGGGACACAGCGTTCTCGCCACTGATGTTCCAATCAGACACCATGTCAAACAAGGGGTTAAACAGCGCTGGATGGCGGCTGCTATGTGTTTGCTGTATGGGCTGTTATAATGAGAGGGTGCCAAAGTTGTCTATGTCATGTATTGAGTTTTGATATTTATTTCATATGTACATGAATACAGTTCAAAACAAGCGTCAGGTCTGCGCCTTCACACAGACACGCCACCCGGATGCATCAAGAGGACATTTGCTGTCTTCCTTGCCCCACTCTTGCTATGCCTCTGAATTTGTAGATACCAAGATATAATGTCTGTGAAGAAAAAAGTGTGTAAAATTATGATAAAGGCAGCAAAGTGGAGACAAATGACATTTTGCCTTAAAGGGTTAAAACAAACCCCCAAAAAAAATTTTTAACTATATAAATAGAAAAAGTTTAAAAAAAAGAAAATGTTGGCCCTTTAAAAAGTACTGGGGGAGAGACTTTTAGGGGGCGAGGGAAAAAAAAGAAAAACCTTTTAAAAAAATTTCCCTTCCCCAAACGTTTTTTAGAGGGGTGGATGACCTTCCTTGTTTGAGCAAAGGGAGGAGGAAAATTTCCCAAACCCCTAAATTTTTTCTTGTCAAACCCCCAGGAAAAGGGGTGCGCTCCGCCTTGGGGAGATTAAAATAGACAAATCCCCGGGCCCTGCGTTATACAACCGGGGTGTCCAAAGGGGAGTTAAGTAATTTTTATGGATGGGGGCCCCTTTTTTTTTAAATTTTATGGACTTAAAATTTAAGGGGGTATGTCCCAAAGGATTGGCCCCTTAGCAAATGGGTCCCTTTTTTTAAAAAAGGGGGTAAAAAAAGTGATCTGGGAAACTATGGGCCCGGGAAAGTTTAACCCCTCTGTTTGGGGAAAAATTTTTAAAGGGTTTTTTCAAAAGAGTTGCTATCCTGGATTACTCACAAAAAAATAAAATGAAAAAACCCGCCTTTTGCGGGCCATGGGTTTTTATGAAGGATCTTTTCCTATAAAAAACAAAATCCCCATCGGGTTCTATAAAGGAATTTTTTTCCAGACGGTTTTGGGGTGAGCATTTGGATGCCCTTTTAAAAAATTTTGGGATTTTTTCTAAAGCTTTTGAAAACTGTTCCAACATAAAAGGATGGTAATTAAAAGGGAAAAATGCTTGGACGGGGGGAAAATGTGTCCCAAGTGGGAAAGCAACGGGCTCACGAAAAGAAAAAAAAAGGGGTGGAAATTAACGGAAACTTACTCATACTGGTTTCCCGTTACTAGGGGGTTTTTACCACGGGGCTCAGTTTTGGGGCCCTATCCTTTTTAAATATTTTCTTTAAATTTGATCTTAAAAAGGTTTGACGTAAAAATTTTCCGATCTTTGCAGATGTTTACAAATCTCTGAAAAGGGAAATCGACACAAAAGAGGATAATGTGTTATTACAAAGGGTCTGGATGGGTTTCGGGGGCCCGGGGAAGAGAAGGGGCAGTTTGGGGTTTAAACACTTTTTAAATGAAAGGGTTATGCACGGGGGAAGGGAAAAAATTTCATAAAAATTTTTTAAAAAGGGTTTTAAATGGAAAAAAAACCCACTGGGAAAAAAGGTGCTTGGAGAAAGGAAATTGGGAATTTCCTGATAGCCGGGGCAGGCAGCAGCACCCAAGGCTAATAGGATCAGGGGTTGTATTAAAAGGGGGCAAAGATGCACATGTTTTGGGAACTTTATTTCCACTATAAAAAGTCACGGGTTTAAAAACCACACAGGGGAATATTTGTGTACATTTTGGGGGGTTCCAGTGCACAGGAAAGAGGTTGTAGGTTTTAACAGGAAACGGGGGAGGGGGCAACAAAATAAAAAAAGGGACGGGGTGGACTGCAAAAAATCCAGAAAGATTAAAAGGGGTTAGGGGTTATTTTTTTAGAGAAAAGACGGTTTTGGGGGGGGACATAATAAATTTTTTTTTAAAAAAAATTAAAAGGGTCAGTATAGAGTCTCGCTAAAAAATTTTTTTAAATACCCGGGGGACTGTATCTAAAAACGGGGGGGAAATCCTCTACGCCTGAGGAAAGAAAGTTTTTAAAAAAAACATAGAAAAAATTTTTTAACTGTAAGAGCGTGGGGACTGTGGAACCCCTCTGCCTGGGGAAAAATTGCCCAGGGGTTAAATTCCTAACGAAAAGGGGTTTGGGATGCATTTCGGAGCGTGTTTAACAAAACAAGTTATAGGACTAGGTTTCCCTGAAAAGGGGTTTTTGGATACATTTCTAGATGTAATAAAACCCCTTTTTTAATGACTTTCCGGTTCCGGGCCTTTCATGGAGTGGGGGACGGGGGCCGGAGCTCGTGCTTCGGGAAAATGCCCCCCGGCAGAAAACTTACCCGCCAAAAAAAGCCTCCCGGGAACGCTCCCTGGGCCCCCGCAAAAAATTGAGGAGGCCCAGTGGGGAACACTCAGGAGCCGGAAAAGCCCGACCCAACGAGGAGAAAAACACATTCTCCGTGGGGAAAGGGGCCGCGCCCCCGGCCGGCCGGGAAATTTTGAAGCCCCGCTGCGCTCATCGCTTTGCAGGGGGACAAGGGCAGCACCAGCACGGAAAGGCCCTGACAAAACTCCCAAGCTTTGCAGTCTTCACATTAAGCCCCTGCTGGACTGCCCACCCGACCCTCAGCCCCCCACAGCCCATAACTACCTAAAGGGGCAAGCCCTTTTTCCAAGCTGCAGGCCCCCTTATTTCTGGGGGCCCCCCCTCGGGCCCAAATTTCACCCGTCACCCATCTTTATCAACCCTGCTTTGCAATAAAAAAGGCCTAGGCTTATAATACAGCAGGGCGGGCAAATCTTAAATTTTTTTTAATGCAAACTACATTTAACCTTTTGGAGGATGTATCGGGCATAAATACATCCCAATTTTTTACCACAGCTCAGAAAAAAAAAGCTATCCATTTTTTAAAATTTTCCCCTCCCAACAACGCTTGGGGAACATTTTACACAGGCCTCAAACTGCTATAAACCAAAAGAACGGGTGACGCTTTTAAAAGGCGACGGGGAAGGATCCTCCTCTTATATTTCTTTTTTTGACCCCCAAACTCTGCCGGTTTGGGCAAAATTTTACGGGTTTGAATTTTTTTGGAAAAACACCTCTGAAAAAGGGGGCGAAACAAAAAAGTGCCAAGCAACAAGGCAGAGAGGCAAAAAACACAAACGGCTTCTCTACCAAAATCTTTCTGATCAGCCCCCTCCCAGGACTGTTTGGAGGCTCCCCTTGGTTTTTGAATGGGAAAGCGCCACGGCCCCGGGGAGTTGGGCCCCCTTTCCCTAACTCAATACTGGAGACTGCCTCGGATCACCTCTTTTTCCCCGTTTGGAAACCCCTGGGACAGGGCTTCAAATCAATAGTGGTGAGGTTTTCAAAGCAAATATCAGCAATCCCCCAAGAGTTTTTTAATGGCGGGCTGTTTTCAAAAATTGGGGGCAAAAGGTGAAGACAGATTTTTAAAATCCCTTCCCGGGGCGTTTTTGGGGCCCCCGAAAAAACCAAAAACCAAGAGATGAGATTTTTATATTGAAAAAACCCCGCTCAGAAAAATTTTTTTAATGTTACCCCCGGAAAACAAGAAACCCGAGTGGAAAAAAATCCCATGCCTTGAGAAAAGATCTCGGAGAAACCCCAAACTGAAATTTTTTGGAATCACTGAAGCAATTTCCCCCCGAGACCCTTTCCCACTCTTTGCGAGCGAGAACTTCCCGAAGCACTTGGTCTGACTAGACCCGGGAAGGTGGAACGGGGCACACCCCGGCTAGGCCCAGATTCTTTGGGTGGTAAATCGTTTTTTCGGGGTCAAGGGAAAACGGTTTTCTCCAAACCTGGGGAGAGAACCACGCCAAGTTATCTGCAAGTTCTTAAAATTTTCGGAAAAAAAAAAAAGTGGCAATCTTTTCGGGCCCTTTTAAAAGGGGTCAATTCAGAAATTTTTTTCTCAAAGGGAGAAAGATCTTTTTAAACTTTGAGACTTTTTGGCGGGGAAATCGTAAGGAAACGGGAGACGTTTTTCCACTATTTTTTTTTGACTTATTTTTTCGTAATCAATTAAAATTCCGCCCTTTTTGGGATCCACAGTCCTGAAAGTGTTTAAAGAAACGGAAAAAAACCTCTACCTTTCCCCTCTCCTGAAGAAGCCAAAATCCACTTTCAAAGTCAAAGGGGGGAAATTCGATCTTCCCCCAAGGAAAAGCCTTTATCGTCGAGGGTTTTCTCTCCATTCCAATAGAAACTCGGGCCCGCTAGAAGAGGCGCAGGGGCCCCTCTCAATCACCCGTTTTAGCAAGCCCAAAAAACAACGGAAAATCAGGTTTTCCAAGATGACTCCCGGAAAAGGGTTCACTTTCCCACCTGGACCTTTCCTTTTTGGTAGTTTTTGTGAGAACCTGTTTTCCCAAAAAATTTGACTCTGAAGAATCTCAATTTAAAAAGGTTTTTTAAAACCAATCACTTCATGTTTCCTTTTTTTTTTTCCCCCTAAAAAAAAAAAAAAAAAAAGTTGGGGCCCTTGGACGGGTTTTGCCTTCAGCAAGAAACTAATCGATTGTTTTGAAATATGGGTGGGGGGGGTGGCCCTTTTTTTTTGGGGGATCCCCCCCGCCCGGACCTCGTGCTCGGGTGGGGGACGAGGGGGGTCCCCTTAAAAATTAAAAAAAAAAAAATTAAAGAAAAAATATGTGTATGGTGGTGTGTGCATATACACTCCCCGGCCACTTTATTAGGTAACCATGCTAAAAAACGGGTTGGCCCCCCTTTTGCCTTCGAACTGCCTAAATTTTTCGTGGAAAAGATTCAAAAAGGTGCGGGAAAAGCTTTCCCCTCAGGTTTTTTGGCCCATATTGCTGTGGATCACACATTTGCCGCAGATTTGCCTGACATCATGATGCGAATCCCCCCGTTCCACCACCCCCAAAGATGCTCTATTGATTAATCTGGTGACTGTGCAGGCCATTTGAGTACAGTGAACTTGTCTGTTTAAGAAAACCCGTCTGAGATGATTCCCGCTTTTGACATGGGCATTATCCTGTGAAAAAAGCCTCAGATGTTGGGGGAATTTTGGTCATAAAGGGTGGAAAGGTCCAACAATTACCGGGGCTGTGGTGTTTTCAACGATGCCAATTGGTTTCCAAAGGGGCCCAAGAGTGCCAAGAAAAAATTCCCCACCCATAAACCCCCACCACCAGTGAAAAACCGTTGGAAAAAGCAGGGTGGATCCCGTTTCAGTTGTTTGACGCCAAATTCGACCTACCATCCCCAATGTCGCAGCAGAAATCGGATCATCAGAAGGGGAAAATTTTTTTTCCCAAATTTCTTCTGCCAATTTCGTTATTGGGCAAATTGGAGCCCCAGTTTCCCGTTCTTGCTGAAAGGAGTGGCACCCGGTGTGGTCTTCTGCTGCTGTACCCCATCTGCCTCAAAGGTTCGCCGTCCTGTGCGTTCAGAGAGGCTCTTCTGCCTACCTTGGTTTGTAACGGGTGGCTATTTGAGTCACTTTTGGGCCTTTCTATCAGCCGAACCAGTCTGCCCATTCTCCTGACCTCTGGCATCACAAGGCATTTCCGCTCACAGGACTGCCCTCACTGGATGTTTTTTCTTTTTCAGCCCATTCTCTGTAAACCTAGAGATGGTTGTGCATGAAAATCCCAGGAGTCAGCAGTTTCCTGAAATACTCAGACCAGCCTTCTGGCACCAACAACCATGCCACGTTCATAAGGCATTTCAAATCACCTTTCTTCCCCTTTACTGATGCTCGGTTTTGAACTGCAGGAGATTGTCTTGACCATGTCTACATGCCTAA
The DNA here is from genome assembly GCA_025379985.1 of Phyllomedusa bahiana. Classification (NCBI taxonomy): domain Eukaryota; kingdom Metazoa; phylum Chordata; class Amphibia; order Anura; family Hylidae; genus Phyllomedusa; species Phyllomedusa bahiana. The sequence goes on from JAODAL010003561.1 coordinate 140,357, forward strand.
ATGCACTGAGTTGCCGCCATGTGATTGGCTGATTAGAAATTAAGTGTTAACGAGCAGTTGGACAGGTGTACCTAATAAAGTGGCCGGTGAGTGTATATATATCATAGGTAATTCAGGCTTCTAATGTCAATTCCCCGATGTTGCGGGGCTGTTCAATCTCTGTATTATGGGTCCCATCTATCTCTTATCCCACTTCATGATGGAAAAAAAAGAAGTCTCGTTGCACATTTACGTGGGGGAACATTTGTGTTGTTCTCTTCCCTCAGTGTGCTGGGGATGGTCTATCCCCAAGGTATGTTCTTGTTTTTGCTGCACCCGCTGGACACCCCTCCTCTGTTTATGTAACGTACAAATTCTATGCGGATAGTAACATGGAATGTCAAGGGTCTGCGCTCTCCCAGCAAACGTTTAATGGTTTTGCGTCATCTAAAGCGCTTAAAGATAGATATTGCTCTCCTGTAGGAGACCCATTTGCCTGAAAAGGACTTTGAAAGGATGAAGAGATTATGGGTCGGCCAGGTTTATGGGTCCCCTGCGGTTGACAATAAAGCGGGGGTTCTGACTCTTGTAGGGAACAGTGTCAGAGGCAATGTTGTTACTCATAAACATGATGCCCAAGGAAGATGGTCCAACATTACCATACAAACATCAGAGGAACTCTTGTCTGTACATAATGTGTATGGCCCAAATTTAGGAAGCCACCGCTTTTTTAAACAATTAGAGACAAACATATTAGGAGACGTTGTAGACCTTAAAATTATTGGCGGTGACTTCAATTCTACCATGCATTACCTTGAGGATAGACGGGGCCCTTCTACTCTTAGAACCTCTCGTGGAGATAAGTCGTGTCTGGCTAGGCTCGCGGAGAATGCAAATATTTGCGATGTGTGGCGCCTACATAACCCAGAAGGACGAGAATATTCCCATTATTCTCACCCACACAATTCTTGGTCAAGAATTGACTACGTCTTTGTCCCACACCACTTCTCCTCGAGGATAGCGGAGATTCAAATTGGTGACCTTCTTATATCAGATCACTCTCCGGTGGTTTGCACCCTCTTGGACCGCCTTCCGCGAGGATCAGATTTTATATGGAGGTTCCCCTCATTTTTAACCAAAGGGGAAGAATTTAACACGACCCTTCAAAACTGGTGGCAGGAATTTCACTCTTTCAATGAGGTCCATTCTGATAACCCGCAATTATACTGGGAAACCGCTAAGGCGGTCTTAAGAGGGAAATTAATTGAATACGCCTCGCGAACCAAAAAACAACTATCCAAGAAAATTAGCGCTTTAAGTGATAAGCTGCGAGTGGCTTACAACACCTTTCTTTGTCACTCTTCTCTTGAAGCCAAACACGATTGTAAATTGGCAAAACAAAATTATGAGGCTTGGCTTGAGAAGAGAGAACTCTTATTTAGATCTAAGATGGAAGCCAGGTTGTTCCGATTTGGGAGCAAGCCGGGCCGTTTCTTGGTTAGATTTGCAAAAGGTCGTTTCCCTCCGGCCCCTCTCCCCGCCTTGAAGGATCATGAAGGGGTTCTCAAGTCGAAAGGGACGGGGGTTTTCACTAAAAAATTTTTAGCCCCTTTAAAACCCAAAAGAAAATAGGATGAGATCTAAATTCCGCCCCTATGCCTGGTTAAAAAAGATTGCAATCCCAGGCCTTACCAGAGAGGAAGTGGATCTCCTTGGCGCTCCCATCACCCTCGTAGAAATTGAAAATGCCAACACAGCGCCTCTTGCATCCGACAGCAAAAGATTATTCATTTTACTCCCCCCCCTCCCCAAAAGTATTGCCGTATTGACTATATTTTGTGCAGCTTTCCCTTGCGCTCATTGTCTGCTGCTTCATGGGTCACATACTGCATTCAGTTTATGAAACTATTCCGCCCCCTAAAAAACCCCCTTTAGGTGGCAGACGGCCCTTTTCTTGGAGTTAAAGGGGAATCACTTCTGGATAAACCCGTTAGTTTAGCAAGTGAACAAACTGGAAAATTCTACATAGCAGATCACAAGGAAGATGCCTCTTCCCCTCAGATCAAAGGGGAAACCCCGAAGTGGTGTCGGGGGTGTTTTAATTAAACACGGCTCCGGCCCAAAGGGGGAGGCAGCTGACAAGTTTGTGAAAAAATTTTTAGACAGATTAAATGTTTTGGAATCCGAACTAAAAGCCGGGTGAGGGCGGTCTAAAAAGACTTGATTAGGTTGACATGATTTTCGTGATGATAGATCAGAAAAAGGAAAAAGATATAGGCAATCTTGGCCCCATCTTTATGAATGGAGAAACAAGCGGGACGCATGCTGCAAAGGGGCCTGAGAGTAAGGGGCCCTCTTTTTTTTTCAGCAGTAAAGCAAAGACGGGTAAATTTGGCCACCTCACAAGGGAAATTTTGGAAAAATTTCCGTGAATATTATGGGGGTTTTATAATTCCCCGGGCCCCCTCTCAGAAAATCTACTAAATTAGTGACTACCTTGGGAATTCTCCCTTTCCTAAAATTGCTCCGGAAGACTAGCACCCCTAGAGGCTCCTTTTTCGGGGAAAGACCCGCCCCCGGCGGGGGCATACCCCCTGGGCAAAAGCCGGGCCCGGAGGGGCTCACGCAAAATTTTATAAATAGGGGGGAAGGCTCCCCGGGCCCTCTGTTAGACTCTTTCAATTCCATCTCGGCCTCTAGAATCTTCCCGCCCCAAATTTTTTTGCAAGCTTACATTACGGGGGGTCCCAAAAGGGGGAAAGGGACCCCTCTTTGCCGAGCTACGGGCCCGATATCCCTTCTAAATAGGGGACCTGAAGTTGTTTCAAAGCTGTTGGCCATGGTGTTACACCATCTTGAAGATTTTATGGTTTGATCAGGTGGGCTTTGTGCCCTCGCGGGGAACCCCCGCGAAAACCGCCTGAAACCTTCTCTCTGATCCCCCGGGCTCGTAAGAGTGGGGTGCCCTGCATGCTGTTATTTTTTGACGCGGAAAAGGCGTTTGATAGAGTAAAATGGTCTTTTCTGCAGGCCCTGGTGAAAGTGGGGTGGGTCCTTATGATTCGCGTATCTGGCTCTATATCAGAGCCCTATGCTGGTCGGGGAAAGGCTTTTATGTCCCCGGGGTTCATACGAAATGGCACCAGGCAGGGTTGTCCTTTTCCCCCCCTCTTGTTTGTTGGTGGGGAACACTTGTTGCAGGAGATCAGGAAAAACCCGGAATCCGGGGGATTCAACCGAGGGGGCACTTAAAGTGGCCCTTCGCAGTGATCCCCTTTCTTAATTACTCAGCCTTTACGTCCTGCCACCCTTTTAATGGTACTCTGAAACCTTTGGTTCCCTTTCTAAAATTTAAAATCAATTTTCGAAGTGCACGGCACTAAATATTTCCCTGAAAAGTCCATGGTTGACTTTGAGGGGGAATTTCCATTTGAGGGGCTGGTTGGCCCTTTTAAAATTTTAGGGTTTCATACCGCTTTAAATTCGAAAAACAGAGGAGCTGAATTTTTTCCCCCTTTCGAACACCCTTTCGGGGGACTTGGTGGTGGGCAGTAAGAACTTTTCGTGGGTAGGTCCATAATTTATTAAAAAGTCCATCCCCAACCTAGGAATTATACTTGTTTCAAAAGTCCCCTTTAATGTTACCCAGGGTTTTTTCAGTGCACTAGTTTAAATGTCTGCGGAACTTTATTTGGGGGGGGAAAAAAAAGGGAGAATTGGGACTAACTCTCGCTAGACCCAGGAAGAGGGGGGACTGCCCTACCTTATATAAAAACATATATTTAGCGCCATTTAGTCGATTCCTAGTCATTAAGAGGAGGCTTCCTAAGAGATGGGGCAATTTGGGAAAAAAAAAACCAATCCCGCTCTCCCATTCCCCTGGGAAAAGCTTCGACTTTATCCAGAAGAGTATGGAGATGTTCCCCTATTGATGCGATTTTTCTACAGCCCTTTGGCATCGTATGGGAGGCCGCCCGCCTTTTCTTTCCCGCGGCCCACTTCGGGTTTTTTCATAAACCAGCACTGGTCCGGTGTTTTTCCCCCTTTTGGTGCGGAGATTTTATGAAAAGATGATTTTTAAGACCTCCTGGTTGCCAGGCCTGAAACCATTAACAGGGTAGACGTGCTTCATCACATTCCCCCTTTGTGGTTCAATTTTGGACGATTGTTACTTCTATGTTTGGCATAGTCCACTATGAACTTATAGAGAAATGACCCTTTGAGGGGAAAGTGTGTGGGTAGTCTCCTTTCGATCATGCAGTCCACGAATTTAGATTGCTTTTTCGAACCCTTTCGGAGGGTAAGCCGGCTTACCAGCCCTGGGCCCGGGAAATTTTGGGGGACCATAGTAAGGAAAATTGGCAGAAAAACAATATACTCTATAAAAGCAATGGCCTCTGTAATTTTGGAATAAAATTTAAAAAATTTTTTTCCGGTGGGTTTTTGAGTCCCCCGCCCCTCCACACTCTTTACCCCTCTGTAAGAGTGTTGCGGAGGGTGGTCTAGAGGAGGGACAATGGTCCCCATATGGTGGAAATGTACCAAATTTCAGGCTTCTGGGATAAAGGTAATTGAGTAATTTACCTACCCGGGGATAAAACTCCAGAATGACCCCAGGGGATTGTTATTGAGCATTATCCCCCGCCTCAAAATGCTTAGGGGGAAACCTGTGTTTTTATGCTTTGTGCGGGCCCGAGTGTTTTATCCCCCGACTTTTGGGGGTCCACGGGGACTCCTTCCTAGCCATTGGGACAAGGAACTCTTTTCTTGCAAAAACATGGAGGAATCAGGGCAGATAGGGATCAAAGCTGACGTTCAGGGGAACCCGGTCTGTTGGTGACCTTTTGTGATCCAACTATAATACATTGAGTTTTGAGGATTTGTAAACAGATTGGTCTCAATTTAGTATGAGGCAGGTAGATGTTGATATAGAAGGAGTGGTGTTCTTTGGGGACTCGTGCTTGCTTTTCCTTTTTATTTTAGTACGCGGAGGCGAGCCAGAATGGTCGACCACTGCTTGGTGGAAATATCATCTTTCAGAGACTTCATCTCTCCAGGACTCAGATTGAGGTTCGAGTTATAAGGTCCACAGGGCTTAGTTGCCATGCCAGCACCAGTGGCAGACTTCTGGCACGAGAGCAAAATTTGGGTTTTCCCCTTCAGATTGGACAAATCCTTCTTTCTATTGACAATGTTTCTGCAATAAGGTATTTGTCAAATTTGAGTAAGCTCTGATTAAGGACATTGTAGTGGTTTCTGAGCGTCCCGAGCCGGATGCATAAGTAACTATTATAGATTTGGAATGTATTGGATGCTATCTTGATTTATTTACTTACAGGAACTAATGTGCACAATTTTGTTTAACTACTTATCCTGTGGAACCATTGTTCTGTTTTGTCTGTATGACTTGTTGTTATTTCTTAATAAAGCTTTTGAATAGGAAAATGCCATCACAAAATTAAAAAACGAGAAAGCCCCAGGCTCTGATGGCTTTACTGGGGATTTCTTCAAAGTTCTGAAATCTCATGTCTCGCTGCCCCTACAAAATCTATTTAACTTATATCTAACAGGGACCCTCATCCCTACCTCAATGAATACCGCTCATATTAAAATCATCCCAAAAGCAGGTAAGGACCCGGCCCAGGCTTCTTCATATCGACCTATCTCCTTGATAAACTTAGACCTCAAATTACTGTCCAAAATTATGGCTGACCGGCTAGCCCCATTTATCCCTAGATTAATAGGTAACCACCAGGTTGGCTTTGTTCATGGCAGATCGGCAGTAGCCAACATTAGAAAGGTTCTACTCGTCCTTGATGAAATAAAAAAACACCCTAGCAAACATATCTCCTCGGCTTTAGTCACGGTTGATACGGAGAAAGCCTTCGATAGTGTCGATTGGGGATGGCTGGGTCTGGTCCTCAATAAAATAGGGCTCACCGGGCCATATCGCACGTTCTTAGACGCTCTCTACAGTAACCCGGAGGCAAGAATTTGTCTTCCCGGTTTCCTGTCTGGACCCTTTGCCTTGAAGCGCGGCACTAGGCAGGGATGCCCCCTTTCCCCTTACCTCTTCAACCTGGCCATAGAGCCTTTTGCCAGATTCATTATCACCTCTAAGGTTTTCGAGGGTATTGCAATCCGTCAATATGAGCAGAAAGTAACGTTTTTTGCAGATGATGTCCTATTCTTTCTTGAACAACCAGAGAGAGATCTCCCAAAACTCTTCCACCAAATACGCCTTTTCCGCACTTATTCGGGATTCAGAATCAACGAATCTAAATCGGAGATCCTCAGATTGTCCCCCAGCGCCCCACCCTTATCATTAGACCTGGCAAACACCCCACTTTCAATCGCTAAATCCTCATTTAAGTATCTAGGATTATTTATAGGCAAATCTCCAGACTCACTCTATAACCTAAACTACCCTCCCTTTTAAATTGAAATTCGGGAGAATTGGAAGTGGCCAAATTACCCCTTTCACTTTTCCCAGATCCCACTTAATTCAATGTGACTTCCCAAAAACTCTAATCCCTCCAGACCACCCCCTTACTCTGAAATTCGATAAAAAAAAAAATACAATCAGGCTTTTCAAAATTTATTTGGGTCAATAAAAAGCCCAGGATTGCTTTGGCTAAGCTTATGACCCCTAACATTATGGGGTCTAAACTCCGCGTCAAAAAATAAAATTTAGCATAAATCTTAGACATTGTCTGGATTGGATTAAGCAGACATCCTACTATTCTAATACCGATTTAGAATCCTTACTTGCCTCCCCTTGGGACCTCTCCGCCCTCCTCCATACTAGGTTTAGCCACATCCCGGCCAACATTAGGTCCTTTTTTCCCGACCCACACCATTCACAGGGAAAGTTCCGAAAATTATTTAAACCCCGGCATTTTTTAGTAACACATCCCTTTTTCGGGGCCTCCAAATTTCCCACGGGGGGGTGAGAAATAGCCATCTCTTAGAATGGAAAGATAAGGGCCTTGAAAATGCAGGACACCTTTATAACAACAGGTCTCTCAAATTATTTCTCTCTGCCTGAACTACAGCATTCCCATCATGTCCCTAACTCTCATTTTTTCCCTAACCGGGTAATTAGCTTTTTGAGATCTAGGGTCATGAAACTGGACAAAGAATTCCCTTCCAACATTTTTGATACTATTATTGGACCGAAATCAAATTGTCATACTCTCTCTATGCTATATGCCAAATTGTGGGACTCAACGGTCCCGGATGAACCCTCCCTGATATTCGCTAAGTGGGAGGTCGACTTCCCAAAAGCTTCGTTGGAAGGGTGGAATAAAGTCTGTAAGACTAGATTTGTGAGAAGGCGGAAACCACTTCCCTATCACCAACACGCGATCTATGGATTCAACATTCCACCACACTCCCAGGCCCCCAATCGTAAAACGGCTTGTCCCAAGTGCCATCAACTGAAAACGAATCTAACTCGCGGCCTGTGGTTCTGCCCTTATTCTCAAGCATTCTGGCATGAATTGCTTGACACTTGGGGGCGAGGATTCGGGGCCCCTTTACTCCCAACTTTCTTCTTTTTCCATGACTTTAAAAAACCTCCACATTTTTCCCGGGGGCAAAAAGTGTTTGCTGAAAAAGATGGCTAAGGGTACTACTCCGACTATGGGTGAGGTTTGGAGCATAGTAAAAATGTACCTTAGTTTAGAAAAAACTGAAGTGGAAATGGCAAAATCTACTTTAACAGAAGCTTACTTTACAACTTGGAAACCTTTTATTGAAGCCTTCCTTACAAAAGGTGAAATTACTCAACTCGTCCAGCCGTTCTGCCTCACAACATGGTACCTAGAGGGGGATCTGACCAACACTTTGGGGAGATTGAGGTTGCAGGAATAGTGGTGACACTAGGAACAGAAACCAGGCTAATGTCGGGACGCAAGGGTGCCAAACCCTTTTCACATGTGGGTAGATATCTGACTTAGTTTTTTCTGGGAGACGCAAGGAAGACCTTTTTACTGATCCTCATTTATCTACACAAAAATCTATCCTAAAAACACTGAATCAATATCCCGGGTGTTAGTGGCGCAGATGTTTTAATGTGATTGTTCGATTTTTTGTTTTTGGTTTATAAAAAAAAAAAAAAAAGGTGAGGTTTCCCCTTTTATCTAACTCTTTATTGCAAGCACTTTATCTCGGGAAAACCCCGGGGTGCTGATGTTTTTTTTTTTTTCCTCAGGCACTCACTCACGCTGTTTTCAAATGTATGTTACTTTCATTGTTCAGTTTGGACGCTCCCCGGGCATGGACACCCCTTTACATTCGTGCATTCCCCCCATGCATTCACAAAAATGTATATTTGAAATCTTGTTCCCAAAGGACCTTTGACTGGTATAAATTACTCTTTGTTGGATTCCTCCAAAATTTTATATTTTAAAATCTTTATAAAGTTGTTGTTTTAAACTGCCCTGAACCTAATAAATATATTTGAAAAAACAAAACAAAAAAAGTTTAGTGACTAGGATTCTGGGGGGGTTTTTGGTCCAGGTTTTTCCGATTTAGATTTGGAGTCGGATGGGGAATTTTTTTCCCCAACATGAGGCAATTGGCTTCTACCCCATGGGGTTTTGCCTTCCTGGATCAACACTTTAACACTTTAGCAACACTTTAACAAACGGGCTGAACTTGATGGTCGTATGTCTTTTTTTGGCCTGACAAACTATGTAACTATGTACTTAGGCTTTTAGATAAAATATTCTAATGGATAACAATGCAGACTGTGGACCACTGCTAGTGGTAGGTAACAGTGCCCCCTATTGCAGGTAGATAGGTAATAGTGTCTAATTAGCTGGTAGGTAATTGTGCCCACATTTGTAGGTAGGTAGGTAATAAGGCCCCCATTAATAGGCAGGTAGGTTATAGTGTCTCCATTATTACATAAAAAATGTAAATTATGGGGCGTGGCTTGCCATGTGAAGAAGAAGGACGCAGTTTGTTAGAGCTGCCGGCAGGAAGGCGAAATAACCTAAAATGACGACTTCAGCATGGACCAAAAGTGGCAGAAAAAGGCAGCCCCGGTGCCTAGAACCTCCTCACCCGGCGACATCCCGATCTCGAACTATTTCACGGCACTGCAGGGTTTGGACGAGACTGGGGATCCTCCCGTGCCTTCCCGCGCACCGGCGCCATCTTCCTCTACCTCCACCCACCTTAAGATGAGACCGTCGCTCCGGAGGCGGCGAGATGTGCAGGTGAAAGCAGTGGAGACTCCCGGAAGAAGCTCACCCCGCCCGTGGAGCGGCCACCGGGTGTAGAGGTGACCCTGGGGGTCCTGACCCTGGGCCTGAGTGGTCCGCAGCGCCATTCCATGTCTCCGGCATCTGAACCCCGGACCCGTGAGAGCTCTGAGCAGCAGCGGGGAAGCACCGACAATCCAAGCGTGCCAGGTGCCATCTTGGGAGACCGCGTGGAGGAGCGTTCGCCATCACAGGCGTCTGAGGTACCAGAGGGCCTGCTCTCTTTAGGACTGTCAGGGAGCCCTGTGCACCTTTCACAGCCGGCCACTGTGGCTCATGAATGCCTCCGGCACCCATCTCCGGCATCCCAGGCTGTAAGTAGGGGAGAAGGGATGACCATGTGGGATGGGGGAGCGGAATCGACTACCAGACTGGACTGCTCCACTAATTGGGTGGCAGAAGCTTCCTGCTGGGCCCCCAGTCAGACGATGGGTCTGCATCCCTAGAACCCCCATGCATGGAGGAAGCGCACTGTGCCCTGACCATTAGGGACTCTTCCTCGGGCACCCTGCAGATTACTCCAGCTTCCCTTGTAAATGGAGGAGGGGGGGCAGTGTGACTCTAAGACCCCACAAGCCCTACAATACATGGAGGCAAGTACAACTCTCACCCGCCCGATGCTACAGTCGGAGCGCCCCTCCTCGTCCATGGGCCCACAGCTGACCCGAGCACACACCCTCCAATATAACGGCACACACCCTCCAATATAACAGGCGGTCGCATGGACCAGACTGGGTCTCCAGGTCACTCCACCCATACCATCCCATCTGCGATACCTTGGGTCCCCTTAGGAGAGGAAAGGCCCTGCAATGAGGTTGCCCACACAGGGTCATGACAGGTCCCAGCTTCTGTCCAGCGAGTGGTCGGCGAATAACTTCCCAAGAGGATAGCTGGGTATCACACCCTGGGACTCCTACCTTGGGAGACAGCCCAACTCCTTCTCCATCGTGCTATAATGCGCAGTTGCAAGCACCAGAACTGTTATCGCAAAGAGCTGTTGCCCAAACTTCGGTCCTGCCACCACCTGACGACGCCTTGAATGCCCTGGCTGCATATCCGGAGCTCCGAGCTCTGCTTTCACTCCTGCCATCCAAATCTGACCTGAGGCAGCTGGGGCAGGATCTCCGACAGGCATGGATGCAGGATCTTCAGCCAGTGCAGGCTGCAGTAACAGATCTACGGGACAAATATCAGACCTTAGAGAAATTGCAGGACACTACTAGTCGTGCTGTTGCTGATCTTCAAACTTCACTTGCTGCCCAAGAGGAGCGCCAGAACCAGCTTGTGACCCTATTCAACGATCTAGAAAACCGCAATAGGCGCAACAATGTTAGGGTGCGGGGGCTCCCGGAAGAAGTCTGTACGGGCGAACTGATAACCACGTTAACAAAACTCTTCAACCGTATTCTGGGCAGACCCGAAGATACTTTCATAGAATTTGACCTGGCCCACAGGGCCTTGCGACCACAGAGTCAGGACCCTGCTATAATGAGAGATGTTATATGCCGAATCCACCATTATTCCCTCAAGGAGGAAATTCTCCGTAAGGCGCGGCTTATGCAGTCTGTCACGCTTGGCAACGCTCATATCGGTTTATACCCTGACCTATCCAGGAGGACTCTACGTATGCGGGCTGCGCTCAAACCCCTCCTTGCACTTCTCCAGGAATGCAGGATTCAATACCGTTGGGGCTTCCCCTTTGTCCTTCAAGTTAAACAAGGGGATTCTCTGGTGACTCACTTCCGCCCTCGATCTTCCTTCGGTTGACCTCCCGGACTGGACGACAGCGGTGGACCCATTCACAATACCAACCACTCCTCTTAAGCAGCGAGCAGACCGCCGGCCTCTACCTACAACCTCTCCTAAATCTCAGCGTCCAAATCGCCGACGAAGAGCGCTAGAGGATCCTACTCAACATCTAGGCCCTCCACACTGAACATTCTGTTACCACTGATAGTTCTCATCTCAAATACAGGCGATTTAGGGCTCTATATATTCAGTGGACGTCATATGCTAGTTTAATGCATTACCTTGCCTGTTAATGTTTCTCTCTTGCTGGCCTTCCTGCTGGTCGAAGTTCTTTATTGCGAAAATAGATTACTATGATTGATTCGTCTTTCCAAAATGGAGGACTTTTCTCCCCATTGATGTTATTTTTGGCCAGGGTTACTGCTTGGCCACTCTCAGCGGTTAGTCTGCATTGATTAGTTATGCTACTTAGGCTACTTTTTGCCTTTCTGTTCTGTTTCCCTTCCCCCCCTCTTCCCTGTGGGCCAGCCGGTGTCGAGGTGTCCGTCGCGGATCGTGCCAGAGTTTGGAGCTCGGGGTGAGTCTTACCATATCCATTCTAATGCATAACATCAAGATCACATCCCTTAACGTTAAGGGAATTAACATCACCGAAAAAAGGTCACAGATTTTATACGCCCTACATAAAGCCAAATCCCATATAGTTTGCCTGCAGGAAACTCACCTGCTACAGGAGCATGCCCAGGTCCTTAGGAACAAATATTACCCTGCCTGGTACCACCGCAGCAACCCCCTTAATAAGACAAAGGGAGTAGCCATTTTGATCCATAAGTCCCTGCCCCTTATTGTAGTGTTATCCCGAGCAGACAGTGAGGGTAGAGCCGTCTTTACAAAATGCAGTCTTCAGGGACACATGTACACGGTGGCCAACATCTAAGTTCCAAATCATAACCAGAAATCCTTTCTTTCTAAGACTCTTGATGACCTCACATGCTTCGCCCAAGGACAAATAATCTTATGTGGAGATTTCAATTTAGCCCTCCAGCCCTACCTAGATACTTCTCTGGGAAGATCATCTGTCCCTATATGAACAATCAACAAATTTAAGCGTTTGCTGCATAATATGCAACTCACAGACGTATGGCGGCTGATGCACCCTGAGGAGAGAGATTTCTCTTTCTTTTCTAATCCGCACCAGTCATACAGCCACATAGATTTTGTCTTCCTTCAACACTCCCTTCTCTCATACGCAGTGGATGCCAAGATAGGTGTCATGACCCACTCTGATCATGCCCCTATACACTGCGACCTGGACCTCCCTCACTTTAGACGACCTCTATTTGCCTGGAAAATGAATGAATCTTTACTGCAAGATACCTTATATTTGCAGGACCTCCAGTCAGCTGCTCGGGAGTTCTGCGCCAACCACCAGGGTGACAGTACAACCCCGCAGATGCAGTGGGAGGCATTGAAATGTATCCTGCGAGGCATATTAATAAAGCATGGGGCCCGTCTAAAGCAAGAAGCTGCCGCCAAACTTCAATCACTAATGGAAGAGCTACATGTAGCGGAACTCTCCCACAAATCAACTGGCTCTGAGGCAGATCTCAGACTTGTGATCCAGCTGTGACACAAAGTACTTTCGCTAATGGAAAGGAAACATAGACGCTATCGCCAGGTTAGGGAAGCAGGGTATTATGAGTGGAGCAATAGACCTGGCAAGTATCTTGCTCATGCTCTGCGAGAGAGGAGGGCCTCTTTGTTTATCCCACAGATCAAAACCTCGAGTGGTGGTCTAAAACACCTGACAGAGGACATTCTAGATGTCTTTCATAAATATTATTCTAATGTATATCAACTACCAAACTCGTCTTCTGATACGAGCACTGGGGACTGGTATGCAGCTCTGCAAAGCTACTTGCAAAAAACTGCCCTCCCCTCTCTCCCACCGGACTTGTTGAATTCTTTGGAGGTCCCATTCTCCCAGGTAGAACTCCAGTCGGCTATTGCAGCTCTACCGGCGGGAAAAAGCCCGGGGCCTGATGGCTTCACAGCTAAGTTTTATAAAGTCCTAAAAGAGGAACTCTCTCCCCCGCTCCTGAACTCCTTCAATACGGTCTCTAGTAACACGCCTTTTGACCCTGAATTCCTGAAAGCCCACATAACTGTTATTTTAAAAGAGGAGAAAGACCCGGCCTTAAGTCAAAGCTATAGACCAATTTCCCTTATTAACACCAATGCCAAGATTTTTGCAAAACTGATTGCGCTGCATCTAAGTCCCTTGTTACCAGATCTCATACATCTTGACCAAGTGGGTTTTATCCCTACGAGAGAGGCGAGGAACAATGTCTTGAAGACCTTTTCTCTGATTGACCTATTGAACCAAACCAAGGTTCACCGCTGAGAAAGCTTTTGACTAAGTGGATTGTTCGTTCCTGTTTGGTTCATTGGCAAATCTTGGACTGGGTCCGATCGTTCTTGCAAGGGTTTTGGCATTGTATAACGGTCCCCAGGCACAGATCCGGGTCAACGGCTCCCTCTCCCCTCCTCATATGCAATGGTACCAGGCAGGGTTGCCCGCTCTCCCTTCTCTTGTATGCCTTAGTAATGGAGCGGTTGCTCCAAGACATCCGAGCCAATGATTCTATTAAGGGAATTAAGTGTGGTAAGCAACAGGTGAAATGCTCAGCCTTTGCTGACGACCTGCTCCTGTATGTCTCTGAGCCTCTTAGTTCTTTGCCCTCGATCTTGACTACCCTTGATGCTTATGGTCGCCTCAGTAACCACAGGGTGAATATGGCTAAGAGTGAGGCACTAAATCTCACGCTACCTGCAGATAAGGTGTCTCGATTGAGGGCACAGTAATCTTTCTCCTGGGCTACCTCTTCCATTAAGTATTTAGGAGTTCACATTCCATCGAACCTTAAAAATACATTTGATTTAAACTTTTCCCCTCTATTGAATTTGATTCAAGGGAACATCTCCAGGTGGGATAGAAAATATTTCTCCTGGTTGGGTCGAATTAATATCCTAAAAATGAATATTTTACCGCGCCTCCTCTACTTATTTCAAACGGTTCCTATTATACTCCCGAAGCTTTTTTTCAAATCAATAAATGGCTTAATTACACGTTTCATCTGGGCGCGGAAACACCCGAGAGTCTTCAGAGCCACCTTAATAGCCCCCCGTACGAAAGGGGGACTCTCGCTCCCCGATTTTCAGAGATACTACCTTGCTGCAGTAGCAGTACGGGTACTGGATGGATTTCAGTCCAAACTGTGGGTCCAAATAGAAACAGCACTCTTCGGTTTCCCAATATCCATGATTCCTTTCCCCCCTTCTGGTCTCTTGCCCAAGAAGTCCCTCACCTGGGTTCCATATATATTACAAACCACCATACGTATCTGCAGATCCTATTCCTCAGCTATGCACATTTTCAGCCCTGGTGGCCCGATTACTCCTATTTCGGGTAACCCAGGGGTGCCAGAATCATTAAGACAGATGAAGTTGGGACTGGGAGGGGTTAGGGGATTTACACTAATGAAGGACGTTTATGAGGGAGAGACGATAAGGCCTTACCAGAACCTGGTTACCTCTTCTACACAGGGGACGTTCCCCAGATTATGCTACTACCAGCTGTGCAGTTTTTGTTCTGCTTATGAAACCCCTCTTGCACTGCGCCGGTCTCTTACAGTGTTTGAAAATTGGTGCATACAGGCGCAACACTCCCCCCATATGCTCTCCAGAATTTATGGTTTGTTAATTCAGAAGGAGGGTTCCCCGCGCTTCGCTTATCAGATAGCATGGGAGAAAGACCTCTTGTGAAACTTCTCGAATGAAGAATGGGGAGGAGTGTTTGTACGGCTCAAGGGGACCACTGTCTTGATAAAAACACAAGAACTCAACTTCAAGATTTTCTCTCGGTGGTACAGAGTCCCGTCACTGTTACATACTCTGTTCCCTACAGCTCCTAGTACTTGTTGGCGGTGCCAAAAGGAAGAGGGATCAATGCTGCACATCTGGTGGGAGTGCGAATCCTTACAACCTTTCTGGCAAAAGGTGATCCACATTGACCATTTGATTACAGGAGAGCGGCTGGAAAATGACCTGGTCACCCTGCTCTTTCTTGGTGTCCGAGGGTCTCACCGCTCTCTCAGGAATCGCCTACTAATTATCCTACAGAACGCGGCCAAAGCAACCATTCCAAGGCTCTGGAGATCCTCCGCCAGTGATTCTCTCTCGGAGTGGTTCAGGGAGATTCACCAGATTTGTAGAATGAAGACTCGATGTGATTCCCGCAATGACTCTTTGAAATACTATAGTGTTTGGGAGGATTGGCTGACTTTCTGCCAGTCGGACTAATATCGTTCCATACTGTGACTGCTCTGATGAGGTGATGTGTGGCGGTGGATCCCTGACACCGGCTGGCTCCCTCCCCTTACCTTCCCCTTTGTTCACGGTTTATGTCTGTTCAATCTGTTGTTGGACTTTATTACTGTGTTATCTTTCATGTGCACAAACCCGGGGTTGATAGGCAGTAAGAATTGCTCCTGGTGCAACCCCATTTGGCTGCGAGCAGTCCTCATTGGACACACCTTACTGGATTTACTTACTTAGTTGTCACCTGCTGTTATGCTGGGGGCTGAGATATCCTGTATACTGATGTCCCCTTATAGGATCCTCGCCCCATTTACGTGCTGTTCAAGGATGACGCCTCTATGATGACTACTTTTTTGCAGGTCGTCGGGGCCTACTCGCATTGTCTCTTTTTCATAATTGTTGTACGCTTATCCTCTGTCAGATTGCATTATATTTCTCATTTTGCATTTGTATAACCCTGTACAATGTGCCTAATTGTTCTACCGTTACCTATTCCGACAATAAATTTCTTTTGGAATGAAAAAATAAATAAATTTAAATTATGAAGCCGCTGCATTAGGACGCTTCTCTGATGTCCTGTAGGTTCATATCTAATGAGGCCTATGGCCTACGAGGCTACTAGGTGGGGTAGGAAGCCAGGTGCTCCCTGCTTCACCAAGCGTTTTAACTGTTCAGGTCATAAACCCATTAAAGGGGTTCTCCGGGAAAAGAAGAAAACTAAATAGATAAAATATATCATATTTAAAAAATTCCTGAATACCTTTAATTAGAAAAGTCCGCTCGTTTTGTCTAGGGGATAATCATTATAGAAGAACAAAATGGCTGCTGGGTCAGGAAGTAGGACAGGCTCTGTGAGTTACTTTCTGGTTTGACTGACTGACATAACTGAGCATGTGCTGTGCTCAGTCACCCTGAGAGACTTATGGTGTAATGGAGGCTTTGCAGTGTAGAAAGGAGACTGAGAGCTGTACACACACACAATCCATAGCTCATCTGGGAGGAAGCGGCCTTTGTGGAACATATATTTATCAAACAGGACACCTAGCAAATGTGGCTCCGCACACTAGCCTAGTAAGGAGTAAGATCCAACATGACAATAATATGTAATATAACAGCATTTCTAAGTAGTTCACACTCTGCTTATCTTTAGTATTCCTCCATTATATGTTCTTATTGTTTTTATTTCTCATACAACCCCTTTAAATTAGTTAACTACACCCATGGTATAAAGGAGAGACCCCTCCACCCTACAATCCGGTATAGATAGATAGGCCGTGCAAACACAATACAATATCAGCTGCACTCTATAGGCACTAAAAACAGGCAAAAAGGACATAAGAGTTTTTGGAACAGCATTTCTGCTACTAAGGAATATATGAAAAAATGTGAGGTTCTTAGTGCACATTTTTGATCAAAACTATAACAGCCCACCTACCACTGCAAGATGACCCCAATTCAGGTGGAAACTTATGCTACATGTTATATCTCTTGGTGTTTATTCAGACCTCCATATTTCAGGGTTAGAAGGTTCCAGCTATAACCCATACATGCCAACACTTCCGCTAATGGGAGTCCCCCCCCCACCCTCCCGGCAGAGTTGGCATTCCTCCCGCCGCCAGCAGGCAGCGGGGTTTCTTTAAATGACCGCGGCGACAGAGTAGCGCTGGTGCGCTACTCTGGCGCCGCGGGGCCGCTCCTACAGGCGGGTGAAGCGGCCGCAGCGGCCGCTCACCCGTCCGGTGACTGTCACTGTGCAGGGAGGAGGCAGGAGGGATCGTTCCCCCCCCTCCCTTCTCCCCCTGTATGTACAGTGCCGGCCGGAGTGCGCTGTACATACAGATCAGCGTCGCAGGGGGAGTGACGCGCGGTTGCACTCACTCCCCCTCGACCTGAGGAGATCGCCGGGAGATGCCCGGAGGTGCAGGGGGCCTGGGGAGGGAAGTGACTTTTATTATTTTATTTTTATTAGCTATAGGGGGGCACTACCTGGCTAACAAAGGGGGGCATCTACCTGACTACAAAGGGGGCAACTACCTGGCTAACAAAGGGGGCAACTACCTGACTAATAAAGGGGGCAACTACCTGGCTACTAAAGGGGGAAACTACCTAGCTACTAAAGGGGGCAACTACCTGGCTACCAAAGAGGGCAACTACCTGGCTAACAAAGGGGCAACTACCTGGCTAACAAAGGGGGCATCTACCTGGCTAACAAAGGGGGCATCTACCTGGCTAACAAAGGGGGGCATCTACCTGGCTAACAAAGGGGGCATCTACCTGGCTACAGAGGGGGCATCTACTTGAGTACAAGGGGGCATTTACTTGGCTACAAGGGGGCATCTACCTGCCTGTATGGGGCACTGCCTGGTTATGGGGGGCTACTACCTGGCTATAAGGGCATCTACCTGGCTTTCTTCCAAAGCCATTATGCAGTTAGGCAGAGTGGGTGTGGCTTTTTGAAAGGGCGTGGCACACCAAACAGCGCCGCCCTCTTCAATCTCCTGCTTTTCCATTTTCAAGAGTTGGCAACTATGCTATAACCTGATCTGATTAACCCCCCAATGACCTAGGACGTATGCATACGTCCAGGTCGTTTGGGGGTTCACGCACCTGAACGTATGCATACGTCCTGACGATCGCACAAACTCTAAGACAGAGTTTGCGCGATCGGCACGGGGTGTCAGCTGTATATTACAGCTGACATCCCGCAGCATCGGCTCCGACCTGAGATCGCTCTAGGGGGGTGGTTAACCCCTTAATTATTGCGACCATCGGGTCGCAATAACTAAGGGAGATGCAGGAGGAGATCGCTCCCCTGCTTCTCTGTCGGCGACAGCAGCGCATGATCTGAGGCTGCTGTGTGCTGACAGACAGCACGGAGGGCATAGCATGCCTTCCGGGTTGTCTGTAACATCACAACGCCCGGCCATGCCCGGCATCGTGACTGACAGTTGTCATAGGAACCAGTACACAGCAACAAGCTGTGTAGTGATTCCTATTGAATGAGAGATCTAAAGATCCCTCATTCAAATCCCCTATGGGGAAAAGTAAAAAAAAATGTGAAAAAGTAAAAAATGTGAAAAATAAGTAAAACACAAACAAGAAAAATAAAATAAAAAATGCGTGCACCGCCCTTTTCCCCTTTACAAACGCCAATCGCCCCAAAAAAGATCAAAAATAAATAAAGTAACCTTATTTGGTATCGCCGCGTGCGTAACGACCTGTCCTATAAATCTGTCATGTTAATTTACCTGTACGCTGAACGCCGTAAAAAACAAAACAAAAAAACAATCACAGAATTAAGATTTTTGTTCATCCCACAGCACATAAAATGGAATAAAAATCGATCAAAACTCCTATAAATGCCAACGTTGTACCAATTAAAACATCAGTTCATCCCACATAAAAAAAAGTCCTTACACAGCTCTGTATACGGAAAAATAAAAAAGTTATGGCTCTCAGAAAATAGCGATGCATAAATATTCTTTTACACATTAAAAACACTTTTTTTTTTTAAAGTGCTTCAACATCAAAAAACTATATAAATTTGGTATCGATATAATCTTATCGACCCACAGAGTAAAGCTAACTTATTACGGATACTGCACGGTGAGCGCTGTTAAAAATAGAAATAAAAAACACTTCTAGGATTGCAGTATTTTCTGCACTCTGCCTTCCAAAAAACGGATTTAAAAATTATCAAAAAGTCTTGTCCCCCCAAAAATGATACCAATAAAAATGTCAACTAATCCCACAAAAAACAAGCCTGTACACAGCTCCATACACAGAAAAATAAAAAAGTTATGGCTCTCAGACTATGGCGATGCAAAAATGTGTTTTCCTGTTTGAATAAAAGTGTATAAAAGCAGTAAAAAATAAAAAAAATATACAAATTGGGTATTGCTGTAATCGTATCAACCTGCTGAGTAAAGCTAGTATGTCATATCTAATGCAGAGTGACTGCTATAAAAAATAAAAAACACTACCAGGATTGCTGTATTTTGTTCAAAACGCCTCACAAAAACCTTAATAAAAAGTGAACAAAGTGTTGTATGCACCCCATAATGGTACAAATAAAAGCATCAATTCACTCCGCAAAAAACAAGGCCCTACACAGCTCTGCACACAGCAAAATAAAAAAGTTATGACTATCAGAATAGGACAACATAAAAACACAATCTTTTAGAGACCTATTTCTATTGTGTAAAAGTAATAAAACATAAACTATATAAAATTTATACCATTGCAACTGTACCGATCCCCATAGTAAAGTTATCACATTATTCACACTGCACGGCGAACGCTGTAAAATTGAAGCCAAAAAAACAATGGCGGAACTGCGTTTCCCCCCCTCCCCATTTTCACGGCCCAATGCTAAAAAAAACGAAGGAACACCTGTGTGCCCAAAATGCGCAATACACCCCTATATGAGATCCATGAGGGGTGTTGAATCTAAAATGCGGTGACTTCTGGAAGATTTCACCTGTTCTATTACTTTGGGGGCTTTGCAAATGCGACATGGTCCCACCAAAATCTGTGCTCCAAAAGCCAAATAACGCTCCCTCCCTTGTACGCCCTGCCATGCGCCCAAACAGCAGTTTACACCCACATGTAGGGTATTGCCGAACTTGGATGAAATTGCGTAACACATTTTTAGGTGATTTTTTTTCCAGGATTCCTTGTAAATATGAAACATTTTAAGCTAAAATTGCAGATTGTTGGAAAAAAAGAAATTGTTAATTTTCACAGCCTAAGGCTAAAAATTATTTGTGAATCACCTGTGGCTTTGATATACTCACTGCACCCCTGGATATATTCCTAAAGGGGTTTAGTTTCCAATATGGGGTCTTTTTAGGAGTGTTTATTAAGTTTTAGCACCTTAGGGTGTCATCAAACCTGAAATGGTGCCTAAATAGGTGCTCCTCCTATTCTGAGGCTCGTGGTTGAGCCAAATAGTGCACTAGGGCCACATATGGGTTATCTCTAAAACGGCAGACCTGGGAGAATTGATATTACGTTGCATTTACCTAGTCACATTTACCGTATTGTAGTAAATAATAGATAAATATTGAAAATCTGAAAAAAAAAAAGTGAAATTTTTAAATTTCACCTACACTTCGCTTTAATTTCTGCGAAATACCTAAAGGCTTATCAAACTTCCTAAACAGTGTTGTAAATACCTTAAGTGGTCTAGTTTCTTAGATGGAGTGATTTATGGGGGTACCTAACATGCATGCCCCTCAAAGCCATGTCAGAACTGAAGTGTTCCCTAAAAAAATGTATATTGCAAATTTTCTTGAAAATGTGAGAAATTACTACGAAGTTT
This sequence comes from Phyllomedusa bahiana, assembly GCA_025379985.1. Taxonomy (NCBI): domain Eukaryota; kingdom Metazoa; phylum Chordata; class Amphibia; order Anura; family Hylidae; genus Phyllomedusa; species Phyllomedusa bahiana. The sequence goes on from JAODAL010003561.1 coordinate 161,060, forward strand.
CTAAGCCCCCAAATGTCGTATTTTGTGGTGAATAATTATCTGTCTTGCACGCAGAAATATTGGAGCTTTCAAAATGACAAATTTTTCCAAATTTTCACAAAATTTTGATATTTTTCACAAAGAAACAAGGATTGTATAGACCAAAATTTCTTACTATCTTAAAGCGCAATGTGTGATGAGAAAACACAGTCTCTGAATCACATGGATAAGTAAAAGTGTCAAAAAGTTATTTTCACACAAAGTGACACATGCCAGATTTAAAAAATAGAGCTGTTATAGTAGGGCCAAAACTGGCTTGGTCCTTAAGAGGTTAAAAAGCCTGTGCAGGTGGGTAGAGTGCTGAAGCCAAGATGGGAACTAGCCACCTCCCCATATAACAGTCGAAAAACAAAATCTGTCGAAAAAAAAAAAAAAAAAAAAGTATACCGTATATACTCGAGTATAAGCCAACCCGAGTATAAGCCGAGGCACCTACTTTTACCACAAAAACCGGGAAAGCTTATTGACTCGCAGCGGCTACTGGTAAATTTTAAAAATAAAAATAGATACCAATAAAATTACATAGGCAGATATAGGCAGGTATAGGCAGTTTAATGTCCCCCATAGGCAGGTATAGGCAGTTTAATGTCCCCCATAGGCACATATAGGCTGGTATAGGCAGTTTAATGTCCCCCATAGGCAGATATAGGCTGGTATAGGCAATTTAATGTCCCCCATAGGCAGATATAGGCTGGTATAGGCAGCTATATGTCCCCCATAGGCAATATAGCGATATAGGCAGTTTAATGTCCCCATAGGCAGTATAGTAGTTAATTCCCCATAGCAGATAGGCAGTTTAATGTCCCCCATAGGCAGGGTATAGGCTGGTATAGGCAGCTATATGACCCCATAGGTAGGTTATAGGCAGGTATAGGTCGTTATAGACAGATATAGGTCTTCATAGGCAGTTAATTGCCCCCATAGGCAGGTTATAGGCAGGTATAGGTCATTATAGGCAGGTATAGGTCCCCCTAGCAGCTATAGGCAGGGTATAGGTCCCCAAGCAGCTATAGGCAGGGTATAGGCAGTTATAGGTCCCCCTGGCAGGCTATAGGCGGTATAGGGTATAGGCCCCAAAGGCAGGCTATAGGCAGGTATAGCCCCCCCTAGGCAGGACATAGGCAGGGTAATATCCCCCCTAGACAGGCTATAGCAGGGTATGGGCAGGTATAGGTCACCTAGGCAGGCTATAGGCAATATAGGCAGGGTATAGGCAGGGTATAGTTCCCCCGCTAGGCAGGCTATAGGAGTATAGGTTAGGCAGTGTAGGAGTATAGGCAGGTAAAGGTCCCCTAGGCAGGCTATAGGCAAGTATAGGCAGGGTATAGGCATGTATAGGTCCCCTAGGCAGGCTATAGGCAGGTATAGGCATGGTTTTAAAACACAAAAAACCCACTTACCTGGCTCCCCGCTGCTCCGTCTCCCGGGCGCTCTCCTCTGTCTTCTTGGCACAGGCGGATGATGTCATCAGGCCGCGCATGCAGCGTGATGACACACGCTGCCTGTGCCGGAAACCCCGGACAGCCACAGTCTGCGGCCGCCCGGAGTCCACTGCGGAGCACGGAGCGCTTGCTCTCTGCACCACAGTGGTATCTCTTCACCTGTGTGCGCTCCGTAGGAGTCGCATGCAGGGTAAGAGATTGCTGACAGCACCTGGCCCAGCGCAGTGCCCGGACGCTATCAGGTACTCGGCCTTCAGTTATATGCGCTCCCTGAGGAGCCGCATATAGCTGAAGCGTCCCTGTCGGCACTCGGGCCATTGCAGCGCCCGAGCGCCGACAGTGACTCGAGTATAAGCCGAAGGGGGATTTTTCAGCATATTTTTTGTGCTGAAAAACTCGGCTTATACGCGAGTATATGCACATTGTTGTGGCAGTCAAAAGCTATGCAAACACAATACAATATTGGCTGCAGTCTATAGGCACTAAAAACAGTCAAAAAGGACATAAGAATTTGTGGAACAGCATTTCTACTACTAAGGAATATATGAAAAAATGTGAGGTTCTTAGTGTATATTTTCGATCAAAACTGTAAATGCCCACCTACCACGTCAAGGTGACCCAATTTCAGGCCGTTCATTATGTAGATAAGAACTTGATAGGTAGGGATGCCGGTAGTTAAGGCCGCAAATAGGCATGGCCCCTGGTAGGTAGGTTAGCAATGACCCAGGTAGACAGACAGAAAAGGTCTCAAGTAGGTAGGAACCCAAGTAGATAAACAGGCAAGACCCCAGGTAGGAAGGTAAGCCCCCAAGTAGGTGGGTAGGCACAGAAATCCCTCAGGTAGGTAGGTAGAAAATGCCAGAGAAAAGTAGGTAAGCAAGACACTAGGAATATAGGTAGGCAAGCCAAAGGTTGGTAGAAAACAGTGCCCCCATCAGTAGGTAGGTAATCGTGCCTCCATTTGTAGGTAGGTAATAGTGCCCCCTTAGTAGGTAGGTAGGAAATAGTGACCCTATTAGTAGGTAGGTAATAGTGACTCCATTAGTAGGTAGGAGAGTAAGGCCCCGTTCACACGGCTTATTGCCGGCGTAATTGCGGGGACGGATTTCGCCCAGCAATTATGAAGGCAGCCGTGTAGCGGGGCGGGGCGGGGGCGGGACGGGGGACTGGCAGCTCGCCGGCCCCATAGACTGTCATTATCTACGGCAAATACGCGCCGTAAATAATTCACATGTCACTTTCTCCCCGCCCAGCGGATTCGCCGATCGGGTAGGAGAGACGGAATCCATAGCTCTCTATGAGAACTGTGGATTGCCGTAGTTACTGGGACGGATTGGAGCTGTATTGCAGCGAAAATACGACGCGCAGTGCGGCTCCAATCCGCGGCCAAATAAGCCGTGTGAACATTGCCTAACATTGCCCCTATTTGTAGCTAAGTAGGTAATTCCGTCCCCATTAGAAAAAAAATGTGACTGCTGCATCAGGACACTCCACTGATGTCTGTAGCCCACAGACCTAGTGAAGCCTAAGGCCTACAAGGCTAACTGGTAGGGCAGAGAGCTGGGGGCCAAAGCTTTTAACTGCTTGCACGTCCTCGGTTAAATAAAAAGCACAGATGGCTTCTACTGCAGTCATTCCGCCCTTAGCTGTAATACACCTGTACTGTATTATATTGTTTGATAATTGGGAAATGATGGTATACTATTGGGGAAATGTTTTAAAAAACCTGTACTGTATTTTATCTGTTTTGATCCTAGTAATGTATAAAAATTTATTTAAAATGTAATAACCATGTGCCCGTACTTTATCTTTTTTTGTCAAGTACTGATGGCATACTTAGGGGTGTAAATTTCACCGATTTTATTTTTTTGTATGTTTATTGTATGATGGTAAAACTATTTTGAAGGGGTAATACACCCCGTAAAAGTATTTTATCTGTAAAGATCACCCAGTACTGATGGGAAAACTTTATGAAAATGTAATTTCAAACCCCGTACTGTATTAAAATGTGTATGATCATAGTACTGATTTGGGATACTTTATGAAAATGTAAAAACACCTGTTCTGTCTATAAATTTTTTGATCCTGGTAATGATGGTATTTAAAATTTGAAGGGGCAAAACACCTTTACTTTTATAAAAAATCTGTATGATCAAATAGTTTGTTTTTTTACTATAAAGAAGGGTTTAAAACACCCGTTCTGTTTTTATATCTGTTTGATCACTGGTTTCCCCCATTTGGGATTTAAAATTTTTAAGTGTAAAAAAAAACCCCGTTCTGTATTATATGTGTTTGTTTACTGTCTGAAAAGGGTTTTAAAATTATGAAGTGTTAGAAAAAGTACTGTATTATATGTGTAAAGATCCCTGGTAATGATGGTAATTTTTTATGAAATGTTTTTCACCTGTTGGGATTTTTTGTGTAAAAATCAATAGTACTCTTGGTATACTATTGAAGTGTAAAAACACCTTTTTACTGTAAATTTTTTCTGTTGATCACCAAGTTTCTGCTTGTTTTTAATTTATGGGAAAGGGGAATACACCTGTTTGTTTTTAAAATTTTTGTTATGTTTTCCCGTACCCGTTTGGTTTTTTTTTATGAAGTGTTTTACATGTACTGTATTTTTTCTGTATGTTTACTTGTTTTGTTTGGGATACTATTTGCAGTGTTAAAACAACCCTTTTCTGTATTAATTTTTGTTTTTTTCCCCCCCCCCATGAGGGAACCCAAAATGAAGTGTAATTTTCACCTGTACTTTTTTCTGTTTAACTTGTTCTGGGTTTTTTTTTATTGAAATGTAATTTAAACCGGGACTGTTTCATTGTATTTAACCACTAGTTCTTTAGGGTTTTTTATATGAAGTGTTAATTCCCCCTGTACTGGGTTATTTTGTATGAAAACCTGGTTTCTGATGGTTTAAATATATGAAGTGTAAAAACACCCCGTTTCTGTTTTATATGTGTATGATCAATGGTTTTGTTTGGGGGATACTTTTTTGAAGTGTAATTTAACCCGTTTTCCATTTCTGTTTGTCAATAGTTTTTTTATGGGATACTTATGAAATTTTAATTTCCCTCTGTACTGTATTATAGGGATATAATCCTTGTACTGTTTGGGTTTTCTATAAAGAAGTGTTTAAAACAACTGTACTTTTGTTATATTTGGGTTTTTTCACTGGACTTTATTTTTTACTATTGGAAGTGTAAAAAAACCCCGTTTCTGTTTTTTTAATATTTTGGGAGAAACACTGGTTTTTAAAGGATTAACCCATATGAAGTGTAAAAACACCTGTTTTTGTTTCTGTATGATCAATTTTATGATGGTTTACATTTTGAATGTAATTTCACCTGTAAATGGATTATATGTGTATGTTTCCCGGTACTGTTGGGATACTATATGAAGTGTAAAACCAAAATGTACTGTATTTTTTTTGTGTATGATCATAGTAATGATGGTATACTATTTTTAAGTTTAATAACCCCGTACTGTATTATATGTGTATGATCACCTTTGTACTGATGGTATAAATTTAAAGAAAATGTAATACACCTGGGACTGTATTAAATGTGTTTGTTTACTTGGGGACTGATGGTATAAAATATATGAAAAATGTAATTTAAACCCGTACTGTATTATATGTGTAAAAACACTTTTGTATGTTGTTACTAATGAAGTGTAATACCCCTGTTTCTGTATTTTTTCTGTATGATAAAATAAAACTGCTAGTATAATTTTATGAAGGGGTAAATTAAACCCATAAATGTCTTTATCTGTATGGCACTATTACTGATGGTATATATTTGAAGTGTAATACACCTGTACCCGTATTATAACTGTTTATCACCGGGGACTGTGGGATTTCTATATGAAGTGTTAAAAAACACCTGTTTCTATTTCCCGTTTGATCACTTGTACTGATGGTATACCCATATGAAAATGTAAAACACCGTACTGTATTAATTTTATTTAATCCCCCTAGTACTGATGGTATTTCCCTTTTTGAAGTGTAATTACCTGTACTGTATTATAAACTGTATCATCAAACCCGGGGGACTGATGGGATTTTCTTTATTTAAGTTTTAATACACCTGTTTCTATTTTTTTTGATCACTAATACTGATGGTATTTCTATATGAAGTGTTTTTACAAATTTTACTGGGTTTTTTATGGTATTTATCATGGTACCCGATGGTATACTATTTGAAGTGTAATTAACACCTGTACGGGATATTTGGGGTATGATCCATTACTGATGGTTTTTCTATTTTAAGTGTTAAAACAACCCGTACTATATCTGTTTTTATCACTGGGGAATGATTTGGGATTTCTTATGAAGCGTAATACACCCCGTACTGTTTTATATCCGGGATGTCCCAGTACTGTGGTATACTTTATGAAGCCGGGGAAATTTTTCCCCGTATGTTTTTTTATTGTATGAAAACCCCTGGTATGATGGTTTTACTTTATGAAGTGTAATACACAAATATGTATTTTATGTGTTTTGATTTAATAGTACTGATGGGTATTCTATTTGAAATGTTAAAACATCTGGACTGTTTTTTAAACTGTATGATCAAATAGTATGATGAAATTCTTTATGAAGGTAATTAACCCCGTTCCCGTATTTTATCTTTTTATGTTTACTTTGTAATGATGGCTATACTATATGAAGTGTAATACCCTGTTCTGTATTATTTGTGTTTTTATCCCTTTGGTTTCACCCCATATGGGAAATATAATTTAAAAATGTTTTGTTTTTTATATCTGTATGATCATGGTACTGATGGTATAATTTTTATGAAGTGTTAAAAAACCCGACTGATTTTATTGTTTTGATAATGGTTTTGATGGTTTTTTATTTGAAGTGTAATAAAAAACCGGGTTTACCCGTATTATTTTTGAATTTATTTTTCTAGTAATGTTGGTTTTACTATTTGAAGTGTAAAACACTGTTCTGTATTTTATCTGTATGGGTCACTAGTACTGATGGCCCTACATATATGAAGTGAAAAAACACCTGTTTCTGTATTTATTTGTTGTATGTTTAAAAGGTAATGATGGTAAAAATTTTATGAAGTGTAATAAAACCTGTAATGTTTATGTATGATTTAAATTTGTACTGTTTTGGGATACTATATGAAGTGTAATTTCACCTGTACGTATTATATGTGGGAAATCACTAGTACTGAGGGATACTATATGAAGTGGGAATACATTTGTTTCTGTATTAATCTGTTTTTGATCAAAAAAATACTGATGGTATACTATATGAAGGTTAAAACACCTGTACTGTATTTTTTGTGTATGAAAACTTAGTACTGTTAGTTTTTCTTTTGAAGTGCAAAACAAAAAGTATGTATTATATCTGTTATGATAAATTGGTACTGATGGTATTAAAATATTTAAGTGGGAATTTCCATTTTTACTGTAATTTTTTCTGATTTTTCATGGTACTGATGGTATTTCTATTTTGAAGGGGTAATACACCTGTACTGTATTTTTAAGTGTATGATCAATAAATACTGTTTGGGATTTTTTATGAAGTGTTTAAAACACCTGTTTTTGTATTTATGTGTAAGGGTCAATGGTACTGATGGTATAACTTTATGGGTGTAATACACCTCCTACTGTAATTTGTATGTTTACTAGTACTGATGGTATACTTTATGAAGTGTAATACACCTGTTCCCGTATTTTTCTGTATGATCAAAAGTAAAAAATTTGGTTTTTCCCATATGTGTGTTTAAAACACTTGTTCTGTTTTTATCTTTTTGAACGTAAAGAGGGGGAAAAAATGGTTGGGGGTTACAATGGGGGGTTTTTGTATGTCAACCCAGTAATGATGGCCTATTTCTTTATGAAGTGTTAAAACCCTGTAATATATCTGTTTGATCAAAGTAAAGTTTGGGAAACTATAGGATGGAAATACCCCCTGGGACTGTATTATTTTCCCGTATGTTTACTAATTCTGATGGTTTTAATTTATGAAGTGTAATTTCACCTTTTAATGTTTTTATATTTTGTATGATCACCCCGGTAATGGTTTGTTTACAATATGAAGTGCAATTTCAAACCCGTACTGTATTAATTTTTGTTTTGATCCGGGGACTGATGGTATAATATAAGAAGTGTTAATTTAACCCCGTACTTTATTATATCTGTATGATTTAATGGGGAAAGTGGGTATAATTTTTTTGAAGTGTAATTTTCACCTGTTCTGTATTATTCGTGTATGATCACTAGTAATGTTTGGGATACTTTAGGGAAATGTAAACTCCCTTTAAATGTATTTTTCTGTATGATCACTGTAAAGAAAAGGGTACTATATGAAGTTTTAAAAAACAAAAATGGGACTGTTTTTTTAGGTTTTGATGGAATGGTATGTTTTGGGATACTTAATTTAAAGGGGTAATAAAACCTGTACTGGATATGTATGTTTACTAGTAAATTGATGGTTTTACTATATGAAGTGTAATACCCTGTAATTTTATTATAAAGTGTATGATCATTTGGGAATGATGGTAAAAACTATATGTATTGTAATTTCCTGTTTCTGTATTTTATTTTGTATGATCACTTGATTTAATTTGGTTTTACTAAAATGAAAATGTAATACACCTGTACTGTATTATATGTGTATGAAGGTACTGATGGGATAATATATGAAGTGTAATTAACAGTACTGGGATCTGTTGAAATTTACCCAGTAATGATGGTATAAAATATATGAAGTGTTTAAAACAAACCTGTACTGTTTTTTTTTTGTGTATGATCATGGTTTCTGATGGTATAATATTTTAAAATGTTAAAAACCCGGGACTGTTTCTGTTTGTTTAATTGTACTAATGGGGTTTTCTATATGAAGGGGGTTAAAAACACCGACTGTATTCCCGTATGATCCTTTGTAAATGATGGTTTACTATATGAAGTGAATACAAATTACTGTTTTCTGTTTTGATAAATTAGTACTGATGGTAAAAATATATGAAATGTAATAAACCTGTTCTGTATTTTATTTTGTTTTTGTCACTAGTAATGATGGTTTTACATTTTGGAAATGTAATACAACCCGTTTCTGTATTTTTTTTCTGTATGCATCAAATTAAAGATGGTATTTTATATGAAGTTTTAAAAAACACCTGTACTATATTGTATGATAAAAGTACTGTTTGGGATACTATATGAAGTGTAAAACCCCCCCTTTACTATTTCTGTTTTTATCACTTTGTATGATGGTTTTTTTTATGAAGTTTTAATAAAACCCGTATTTTTTCTGTATGTTTATAGTACTGAAAGGTATAAATTTATGAAGGTAATTCACCTGGTACTGTTAAAATTTTATTGTATGATCAAAAAGGTAATGATGGTTTACAAAATGAAAATTAAAAACCCCAGTTCTGTTTATATGTGTTTATCAATGGTATGATGGATAACTATTTTAAGTGTAATACAATGTTTATATCTGTTTTGATCACTAAATACTGATGGTTTTTCTATATTTCAGTTTTAATACACTGCAAAAAATATTTTGTATTTTCACTAGTATGATTTGGGTTTTTCCTAAATTTAAGTCTTAAAAACCTGTAGTATATATGGGGTATGATCCAAGGTACTAATGGTATAATATATGAAATGTAAAAACAGTGTACTGGGATTATATGTGTATGAACACTGGTACTGATGGTATACTATATGAAGTGTAATACACCTGTACTGTATTATATGTGTATGATCACTGGTACTGATGGTATACTATATGAAGTGTAATACACCTGTACTGTATCTGTATGATCACTAGTACTGATGGTATACTATATGAAGTGTAATACACCTGTACTGTATTATATGTGTATGATCACTGGTACTGATGGTATACTATATGAAGTGTAATACACCTGTACTGTATTATATGTGTATGATCACTGGTACTGATGGTATACTATATGAAGTGTAATACACCTGTACTATATCTGTATAATCACTAGTACTGATGGTATACTATATGAAGTGTAATACACCTGTACTGTATTATATGTGTATGATCACTAGTACTGATGGTATACTATATGAAGTGTAATACACCTGTACTGTATTATATCTGTATGATCACTAGTACTGATGGTATACTATATGAAGTGTAATACACCTGTACTATATCTGTATAATCACTAGTACTGATGGTATACTATATGAAGTGTAATACACCTGTACTGTATTATATCTGTATGATCACTAGTACTGATGGTATACTATATGAAGTGTAATACACCTGTACTGTATTATATGTGTATGATCACTAGTACTGATGGTATACTATATGAAGTGTAATACACCTGTACTGTATCTGTATGATCACTAGTACTGATGGTATACTATATGAAGTGTAATACACCTGTTTCTGTATTATATTTGTATGATCACTGGTACTGAAGGTATAACAATATGAAGTTAATACAGCTGTACTGTTTTTCTGTATGATCACTTGTACTGATGGTATCCTATATGAATTGTAATACACCGTACTGATTAATTGTATAAACACTGTACGAATTTTTTAACTATATGAAGTGAAAAACACCTTTCTGGTACTGTATGATCCTAGTAAGAGGTATACTTAGAATTTAAAAAAACCTGTACGTATTATATTGTAATCACTGGGACTATGGTATACTATATGAAGTGTAATACCCTGTATTACTGTATATCACTAGTACTGATGGTATACTAATGAAGTGTAAACACCCCTTTCTGTATTTTATTTTATGATCACTGGTACTG